>CAWUHX010000004.1:3030798-3177587 GCA_963922205.1 Romanomermis culicivorax | reverse complement strand
AGAAATGGTAATAGTTGAAGCAGTAGTTGAGTAGTACTAGTTGTAGTATTTACTAGTAATTCCGATATTAGTAGTAGTAGCACTAATTTAGTCATGGTATTAGCTCAAAATTACTAGTAGTTAAAAAACATTTTACAAAATCTATAAACATTAGCCCACGCAGGGGATTTCCATACATGACCACGAGACGTGCTAACATGATACGTTTCTTCACAATGTAATAGCCCATTCACTTTCAAATGGCACAAGTAGCGATAACAACAAAAATAAGTTCAAATTAATAGGCAATTTTCATCTAGAGGAAAACTGTATACTGTAGAAAAAACATGAATTTCTTTATGACAAATGAAGGCCATTCAAAGGAACAATATTATGCTTATTTTTTTGATTTCGACAAAACTGCACGTATCAATACGTCGAGTACATTTAACCAGATTATGCGGGAAAATTATAAATCAGTGAAAAAAGATCCACTTGAAAAATTTGTTACCAATTGATAATAAATCGTTACCTTCGAACATGATGCGCAACATTTTTTCAAGATTCAAGATGCATTGCAAAAAAACATCATGTATATGCTTTTCCGAGTCTCATCAATTAAATGAACTTTAGACATTTCCGCATTAAAAATCTCGATTATATGAAATTTTCTGGGCACAACAGAAAAGTAAACCATTCTAGTTTTCTAGAAATTGTTCCCAAAATATTTCCGTTCATTAGCTTCTTGTTTTGTATTTTTGACGCAACGGTGTTCTTGAACGTCGGCCACGCTTTTGCTCAATGGGTAGTATAATTTAATATAACATAGGCCGTATATTTTTGTTGATTTCTTTTAACGGCAGCAGAACACGTAATGGTAAAGGTTGAGGTCAGCACCTCATTTTTTCAACAATTAAAAGCATGAAAAATTCGAATTTCGTCAGCTCAATTGATGTTAAATCTATTCGAAATTTGATTCTCGGAGCTGCATGGTTCGCACCAACCTGGGGGGCCAGTTTCACTGAAGTGGTTTAAGCCTGAGCTCGAGATTATTTGGACGTCAAAAAATAAAACCTCGGCTTCAGCAATTTCACCTATGTGCGAGATCATCCCGAGTTCGAGATTGTCGCGAGATGTCGGAATCATCTCGAGCTTGGTTTTAAGTCCGATCTCGCGATATGTTGGGTTTTACTAACATTCTTCATTTATGCCTGATCCCGACATGGGTTTCAGGCACACACAAAAGTTAATCCTCTTACCGAGCGGATTTAAGTCCGAAATTTTTCTTTCGTTTTTTATTATCAACTGTTAAAATAAATTTTTTTGCGTTATCGATTGATAAATCTATATATCAAAAGTGAACGAATTTTTCAGGATACGGGACGAATCAGTTAGATTTTAGGAATAATGCCGACTCTAAGATTGTCACTTTTTTTCAATTTGATTTCAACGTACAAATGATGGAAGAATCAATAAATGCTACAGGGGAAGAAAACAAAATATTTCAAATTTCTAGCCACTCTTTTAGCACGTTTTATTGTGTCTTGTCATGCCAAGCATAGTACGGTCACCAATGTAAAATAGGCGAATTTTGGGGATGGTAAACATGAAGAAATAAATAAAGAAATAAAATAGTTAATGTACATGGAAGAAGGCTCGAAATTTGATGTGAAAGTGGGTAAGAATAATAATAATAATACAATGGATAAGGCAAATAAATAAATAGAAGAAAAGAAATAGAATAAAAAACCTAATGATGAATAATGAGAGAATTTGTGCACGGTCGGCCAGGTGGGACGCTGTTGACCAATAACGTTATCATGTCCACGAAAAATATTGCATAAAAAGACTAGCAAGAAAACGGATTGAATAAACTGGCCAAAAAATGCCACACCATGACAAAAAGCACAAAACAAATAGTTATGCAAATTTTACACGGACGAACCAAAAATATGAAAAGATTCACATGAACAAATGTTATAGAAAATTCGAGGTTTTGAAAAAGGTTTTACTGTAGGGAAAATAGTGGAAAAAATGATGATATCAGTTTAGCTATAGCAACTGGTATCTAACACGTGTTTTTCCACATTGTTTTTCAAGCTAACACTCCTTTTTGTTTTTTTTCTATAATTTTGTAGTTTTTCTAACAAATGTTTTACATATAACTTACTTTTTCTGCCTTGAAATTTTTTTTTAATAACGCGCCACATTTTACGTATTTTTATTGTTATGGTCGAGATTATCTTCGAGCTCACGCTTAAACCTCAGGTTCAGATAATGCCGAGCTCGAAATTTTCAGCGAAAACTAAAAAGACGTCGTGCTTGACTGAAACTGTTTCAAGCACACTGATGTGGAGATGATACTCAGTTTAAAGGCCCTGTCATACTTCACTGCGAGGTACTGCGTGGCGGCGCGCGGCGCCGGTTGTTCTATTCATACTAAAAAGCAGCGCCAGCCGGCACCGTGCGGCGCCGCGCAGTACCACCTTTGAAGTATGAATAGGTTTTTGTAATTTTTGTGGCGCCACGCGGCGCCCCATCAGGTTTCAACTGAACCAATACACATTTTTTGAGAAGAGCAAAATCCAAAAGTAAAAAAGCGGCGTCGTAGGGCGCCGCGCGGCGAAGTGTGACAAGCCACCATGCGGCACTGCGCGGTGAAGTATGACAGGGCCTTAAGTTAGTGAAACCTGCTCCAACGGACCATCTTGGTCTAGTGGTTATCGCCTCTGACTCAAAAACCAGGTTCGATTCTGGGTGTAACTGGAAATTGAAGTTCTGGTGTTGGGCACCCAGTTGCTCGCAAAGTTCCGATTGAGAAGTTGACATGCAAATTGAAAAGTGTACGACCAGGGGCGCAGGCATTTGCATAGCAATAAAGCACCATAGAAAGACGGAAGTGAACGTGAAAATCATTCTTCATATTTTTTTATTTTATTTCTTGGTTCTAGTGCTGGCGTCCCTAATAAACCTTTACCCTTTACGCCTAAATTTGCACATTACTTAGTAGTGCAGCCACATTCTTTTAATATTAGTTATTCTATATTGAGCTATTTATTATTTTAGATTCGACTAGGATAGGAGCAAAGGGCCAAGGGCCCAGACACTAGCGCTTGCTGACGTCAAGCAATAGGAAGACCTTTAAAGGGATCCTGCAAGTAAGTTTATTCCTTAGGAGGAAGCTTTCTCTCCTCGGAGACTGTGAGGAGCCGTTGTGAGGCCTCTTGTTTAAAGGTAAGTTGGTTATTGTTGTTGCCAGGTCTGGGGGATCAAAATGTTGCACCATCTCCTAGGCTTAGTGAAGGAATGGCTCTAACTAGTTCAGTTCAGACCAGAGCCTATCTTTCTTTAATCCCTAAGGAAAGACCTGCACAACACTGGTAGCTGGCCGGGGGAGACGCAGCCTTTCATCTTCTCGAGGTAGATAAATTGTGTAGGCGAGCATGGAACGCTGCTTGCCAGGGTCCACTCAGCCCAGATAGCATGTTGGCTATAGAGCGGCGAATGAGGAGGTGGGCCTATCCCGTTATGAGGTAGGTAGCTGAACAAGTCCTGCTTGTCAGGCAGACGCCAGCCTGTGGAATGTGGCCTCCACTAGGCGGTAAAAAGCACCTGAAGAGCACCTCTCATATAAGATATGCACTTATCTGACCGTACACTCCTGTAAAGGCTGCCTTTCCGGCTATAGGAAAAATGGGTAGGTGCATCCGCAAAAATTTAAAAAGAAACCGACTCCAAGTTTAGTGGTGTTATTATAAGGTCCAATAGTGTTAATTTGCACCAAAGACTTCTAGAAAAGTCGATTTTCCAGTAGATCTGGTTCAAGTTGCCCCAAGTGTTAGATGCTACACAGAGTATATTAACAATATTCTAATGTGCTAATTCATTGTATGTGAGCCGATTTCCATAATTGGATTACAGTTCTCCAATCAACAACCTTAAAACTATGAAGTAACACAAAAAATATACTGGCAACTGAAAAGTAGCCATTCCTTTTTTTTCAAACTGATTTCATTGATTAGCTTGTTGTTTCGTAATTTTGACGCAAATGTGTTTCTCAACCTGAGACACGTCCGATCCCAACGGGTAGAACAATGCGAAATAACATAGGCCCTATTGACCGTTTTGATTGATTTCTCCCAACGGCGGCTATGAAAATAGAGATCAAGATCACTTTTTCAACATGTAAATCCTTTGAAATTTCATTCTCAGGTCTTTCTCCAAATTTTCCTAAATTTTTCTTTGTACGTATTTCTTTTTTATTTCGTTTTCTGTGTGTATTTCTCACGTTCTCGTGTTCATGTATGTTTTTACATTTCCATCTTTTAGCTTTGCTTCCTTTCATTCCTTCTCGTCATCTGAGATCTTCTTATTTTTGCTCATGATACAATACATTACAAGTTGTCATTTTAGATAACCCTAGTCTCCCGTATAATTCTAGAACATTTCGGCATGCTTGAGTCTTTCATCGTGTAAGTGTGATCTTCGTTACCACTTGAAAAAATCGCTACATGATGCACAACATTTTTTCAAGATGCATTTACAAAAATTTCTAGATGCATCACAAAAAAATTAAGATGTAACAGTTCGATGTTCAACGTACATCGCAATTTTTCAAATGCATCGCGATACCCTGAAAAAAATCAAGACAAAAAAACCTTGAAAAACAATCAGATGGAACCTGGAAAAGAATCAAGATTACGTCTTGAAAAAAATCAAGATGACTAATTGAAAAATGGGCGGCACATCGAAGAATGAAAATTTCTTAAGCTAGCGAATCAAAGGCGTTGCTCCGCCTCCTGTGTTTATACATATGGGAACGATACAAAGTGGATTTCTGAAATCCTTGCTTAGTGGCGGAGGGCGCCCTGGTCAATACGGGCGGGCCGGGGTGGTTGGGAGGGGTGTCGGGGAAGGTGCCAAATTCTTTTCTGTGTTTCATTTCTAACCAACGATAACCGGATTTTTCTTCAATCCATAAATTGGCCATCCCACACCTAGGGATGATGAGGACTTTTTTGATGGTCATTGGTCAGAATTTCGTGTATAAAGATTAGCTTTATTTGACCACCAAATTCGGGTAGTAGTGAGTCCAGTGGCGACCCATTTTATAATCTGTGTAATGCAAAAGGTACCTACAGTAATAGGGTAAAATGTGCGAGGAGGTATAAACGGTATAACCTGCTTGCTAAATGATAACCTAAGCCTAAGCCTAAGCCTAGTTTGAGGCTAACCCTAAGCCTAAGCCTAAGCCTAAGCCTGAGCTTGAGCCTAAGCCTGAGCTTGGTTCGTATTGTTGTGACAACAAAGACGATGCAACATAGAGAAAGCAGTAAGAAAGGATGAAAATCAAATGTGAAAAAATAAAGACAAAGAGAAAGAACCAAGAGACAATAAAAAGAAAAACATAAAAAATTAAAAGCATAAGACCAAGATGAAAACTAGATAAGAATGAGGAAAAAATCACGAAGGATAAAGTTAAATAGGAAATAGACCGCCGAATTGTTTAATAATTATACGGAAGGCCATGCTTAATAAAAATGACAACTTATAGTGTATTGTTTCATTAGCAAAAAAGTAGATGAAAAGAAAAAATAAAATGAAGGAAAGCGGAGACAAAAGGTAAAAATGCAAAAACATACATTAACGAAAACATAAGCAACACACAGAAACAAGGAAAAAAGAAATATATACAAAGAAAAATATAAGGTAAAGAAAGAAAATATGAAGAAAGTGGTATAACATTCTCCATCGCTGCTCACATGAGAATACTTCGTCTATTACTAGCATGAACACTTTTCTGTGCACCCAGACTTATTTCGAGAAAATAGACTATAGCACAGTATGTTTGTATCTATATAAAAAAGTGTAGGCGATTATTGAAAATGAATCTCGAATTTCTGATGAATATTTTTCCAGTGAGCTCTAACTTTCGCATCCAATTAAAACGTGAGTAAACCACGAAATTACGAAATTGTCTAAAATCGGCGGATACACACCACAACACGAACACCAAAGCGACAAAATTAAGAAATACCAACAGCTAATCAATGAAATTTTGTATGAAAATTTTGAAGAAAAATGGAATGGATTTTGTCCAATTAATTTTATATGGCGAAATCCATAACTGTCTATTATTAATAGCATTTTCTCAAGGCAGTTTCCTTGCATAAATTTTGAAACAACAAGAATCACTGGGTGATTCTAAAAACGTTCCACCTGAAATGGTTGTGTAGTAGCTTACGGCCAAAACATGAAAGGAAACGTGACGCGTCACTAGGACGCAAGACATTAGGACGCAGACAATAGGACCGAGACATTAGGACGCAGGGACATTAGGACGCAGGACATTGGGACGCAAGACATTAGGACGCAAAGACATTAGGACGCAGGACATTAGGACGCAGGACATTAGGACGCAAGGACATTTGGACGCAGAAATTTAACCCCAGAATTTGTGAAAGTCAATCTGAAGGGTATGATTCACTGTTCTGGAGGCTCACTTAGAAGGTATCGTCCCAACACCGCCACCGTCCCAACATCGCCACCGTCCCAACTCCGCCACCGTCCCAACTCCGCCACTTTTGTGTCCCAACACCGCCACCATCCCAACTTTTGCAATCTTTCAAAAAGTTTATTTTTTGTAACACGTTAAACTTAACCAAATGTGTTTATCAGATCTATGAATGAACAATATTTTAAGATATAAGTGATAATTTTTCCGTGTCAATGTATCATATTTCTTCATCAATTCGGAATGCAAATTTACGCGCCGCAATTATCACTAAATTACTCCTTAATTCCTGATTCATAAAATTTTCAGTAGGACCAAAGTCACCCATGATTTGATGACACAAATTCGAATCAATTGACAACAAGAAATGAAAACAGATCCGTATGTTTGTATTTTAATGTGCAAAGCACACAGTTATTTTGGTAATATGCTAATGAAGTAAATTCCGGTCTCACGCTCGTTGTTCTATTTTTGGTTATTTCGGTAAAATCGTTTGTATAGTTAAGTACGACTATACAAACGAAGATTATATAGATATATCATGTATTTATTGCTTTAGTGATAATATCAGTTTTTGCCATCCTATGAATTAGCAATGTCATGTTGTTAAGTTACAAAAAAAACTTTGTTACAAAAAACAAACTTTTTGAAAGATTGCGAAAGTTAGGACAAGAAAGTGGCGGAGTTGGGACGGTGGCGGAGTTGAGACGGTGGCGGAGTTGGGACGGTGGCGGTATTGGGACACGAAAGTGGTGGAGTTGGGACGGTGGCGGTGTTGGTACGGTGGCAGTGTTGGGAGGGTGGCGGAGTTGGGGCACGATCACTTAGAAGTGGGTTCAAAGAAACTGAAGAGTCTTGAATGCCTCCCACATTGTAACTTTTTCTGTTTTCGAATGAGTTTGAAAAACAGTGTCAGTTCAGACAGGGTACAACGATAGAATATCTATTTATTTTTTAAAGCCATAAGTACAATTCAGCTAAAAATCAAAATTGTATGAACACCCACGCATGTATGGGAAACTAATGTTCAGTATATGTTTAAATGATATTGGAAAAGTCCCAAAACGCCGCATCCTGGAGTCTTATGGAAAAAGTCTTACGAGCAGTTTGTTTTGCAAAATAATAGGGAACCATACAATTTTAGTGGGAGCCAAAAAATAACAGAAAATGCTAGAATTGTAAAAATTCATTAATATTTGTTTCTCTCATGTTAGCATTTGGACATGCAAATGGATCAGGTGTGTCAGTGGATCTCGAAAAGACAAGGGCTTGATTTTTCTTGAGTGTCACTTTCTCTCATTAGAAAAAATGAAATCATGAACACGAAATAGTACTTTATTAACACATATCTTTCATATAATAAAATTAATGCTGGAAAAAATTTCCATGCAGCAATAAATTCGATTATTTTGTGGCACGATTATATGTTTTAATGTCCTCGGATGTTAAAAGTTCTGCATCCTAGTATCTTTGCGTCCTAACGTCCTTGCGTCCTAACGTCCTTGCGTCCTAATGTCCTGCGTCCTAATGTCCTTGCGTCCTAATGTCTTGCGTCCCAATGTTCCAGCGTCAGGTCAAATGGTGGGCTAGCTTGTTTTTTAAACAACAACAAAAAAAAAATTGTGCCATAAATATCAATGCTCAGGGAATCGGGATCATTACAAAAAAAGAGTCATCCGAGAAACTTCACATCGCTCGGGGAATCGGAAATTTAGAGCATTGGTCGGGGAAAAGGGATGGTCGGGGAATGGGGATGGTCGGTGAATGGAGATACAACCGGAAAAATAGACTTTAGCACAGTTTGTGTGCACCTATGATGCAAAAAGGGTGGACCCGAATATTGATATTCGAAAATGAAGCTCGAATTTCCGAAAAAAACATTTTTCCTAATTTATGCATCCAACTAAAACTTTAGAGTGAATCTGAATTTTAAAAAACAGCATAATTTTGGTTAGAAAGTGTAAATATCATTCGGACAAACTAATGTTGTGTTTGTAAATGGATCGGGCGCTGATGATGAGTCACTGGCAGGATTGAACACTAATTAAGGAACGAAGGTGTTTTCTTAATTGTCTCCCTAATTGCGTAAAACTGAGAGAAGAGAATTTTATACCTTTTATATTACGCAATCAAAAAACAAACACTTACATACAAAATAAACAATTCACTCCCACGCACTGGGACGAGAAAATAGATGGGCTGCGTGTGGGGAGGCGATGAATGGCAAAAACAATAGTGGCCAGCGGGGCACACCTTTAGTACACAAAACATATAACAATAATAATATTAAGAATAATTACCGAGAGAGAGCCCAGTGCACGCCTACTGACGTGCACTACAGTAAGACGACTGTTGATGGTCCGCGTTGCTCGCTCCACTTGCTACCTGCGGGCCTCATGTACTCTTTAACAAAAACAACAAAATCGGCAGAAAACACACTACAACACTAACCGATTTTCTCCACAGAAAAATCGTGATCAAAATTTGTTTAGATTAACTAAACACCATTTAAAGGAACTTTCTTGGCCAAAAATTCTATCACTTCATCGACGAAAAAAATGTCGTTCCAAAAATTTTCGGTTGTTATTACTACTTGCTTCGTCATGTTTTTTACGGCCCACAAGGCGCTGAAAATCCAAAACAACAGCCCGGGCCCTATCCCTCAATTGTCCCGCGAAGTGAGCAACGCACCGGGTGGTTGGCGTCTAGTCGCCCAAAAAGAATACAGCGTCCTGGCTAGCGATTTGAACCAAAAAATCAAAGAATTGGAAGCCGTTGACGCCGCGTCCGGTTCGCCGCGCCATAAGCTAATCAAAATCCGTGAAGCTATTTCGCAAGTGGTGGCCGGCATCAATAAGAAAGTGGTTTTCACTGTTGGTGAATTGAACAATTCGGTAAGCTTTCCTAGAACTATTTTGAGGACAAAATATTGGAAATGAGACATGGCTGAGAAGTCAACCAAATCTGTTTATTTCACGAGAGAAGCGCCACTTTGAAAAATTCGTTACTACTTGAAAAAAGATCGCAACATTTATTCAAGATGCATCGCAAAAATTTCAAGATGCATCGCAAAAAAATCAATTTCGATGTCCGATTTTTTTTCAAGTGCATCGTATTTTTTTCAATATAATCTTGAAAAAATGGAGACATCATCATTAAGATGGCGTACTGAAAAAATCAAAATGCTCATCTTGAAAAAAAATGAGCGACATATCAAAGGATGAAAATTTCTGAAACTCTCCGCCTCCCTATTTTTATCGATATGGTAACCCTTCAAAGTGGATTTCTGAGCTCACGGCTTGATGGCCGAGGGCCCCCTTGGTTTATATAGGTGGTGGCAGGGGGTGAAGTTATTTTGCATGGGAAGTCCTGTGGACACAATACATGCACATAGGGTGATAGGGGGGGGGGGTAAACTGTCCTACCTGAGACCCTGGGCACCCCACCCCTGGCCCGAAAAAAATCGTCAAACAACCCCTGAACTTTTTAAAAGACAGCTTTTTTGATGATTTTTATGCATATTTTGTATGAGAAACGTGCTTGCGGAACTATGTTTTGTTATTCTGCTCGCCCAACTCCCACTACACGCCTCGATAAAAGCTTCCAGGACCCTCCCCTTGGAAAATTCTTGCCGTGCATGTCTGGTGAACATATTCTTTATTTTTCATAAAAAAAAATTATTTCTCGAGATTTTTTAGAAAAACGTCCGAAATGCCCGTTTTTCACCCAAAATGCAGTATCAATTCTGAAAATTTTGGACTTTGTCGGCTGTTGTAAGGCAATTTCTGCTGTAAATCTAGTCAAGGAAACGAAAATTTGCATGCTTTTCCTAAATTGCCGGTGAAAAACAGGCTCTTTTAGCGCTTTTGTGGAAAACCTCGAGAATAAAATTTTTTATCAAAAACCAATATGTCCGTCGGATTCCCCGTACAATATAACCCCGCTCTGTACCACGCCCCGTATAAGCCAAAGGGTGCCCTCCGCCAGCAACCCGTGACCTCAGAAGTCCACTTTGGAAGGTTTGCTGTATATGTAAAGATAGAAGGCGGAGCAACACCTTTGATTGGCTAGTTTCACAAATTTTCATCCTTTGATGTGTTACCCATCAATTTTTTCCAAGGTGGATCTTGATTTTCAAAATTTACCTTGAAAAAAATGCGATGCACTTGAAAAAAAGAAAGATGCATCTTGAAAAAATGTTGCGCATCATGTTCAAAATTAACGATTTTTTTCAAGTGATAACAAATTTTCCACCGATTGATCGATCTTGCTTTGTTTGGTTGAAAAGTGTCCTCTATAACAAAATCATCGTTTTTGATTATTCATTTATTGTGTTGGAAGTTTTTCATTCACTAGTAAGCGTTGTGTCAAAATTTGTCAAATATGACATCAACAGTTAGCTGGAAGTTTTGTCATTTCTGAAATCGTAAGTCTAGTAAATCATCAAAACTCGATCAAATCGAAGAATTTCGCCCCAATTTTGATCAAAATAAAAAAATCGATAGCTTTTCAAATATCTGAGCCGAAAAAATTAGGGTTTGTTTGAACATGCTTTTGTACCTGGAGTTGCACGTCAAATTTTTCCGTGAAACGAACTCATTTAGGTCGCAGGCGTAGATCTTCGATAAGCTGAGCGCAAGTAGAACTTTTTATTGATTTTTTGATTTTTATAAATTTTCGTCAATGTTCATTGGCCGGTTTCATCAAAGAGACTTAAGGTCCAGCTGAGCTGTAGCTTAACTCTATGTTATAACGTTGTCGTAAACCTGCAGTAACTAATGTAGACAAAACATATCAGGAAAGTTAAGCTGCATGTTATAACATTGTTGTTAAGGTGCAGCTCAGCTGCAGCTTATGTCTTGTCTGCATGAGTTAGCTACAGCCTAAGCTGCAGCTCAGCTGAAGCTCAAGTCTCTTTTATGAAACTGGCCCCATGAGTTTATGAGAATCAAATCGATCTGTTTTTGATCATAATGAACAATTCCAGCACCATCTGAGAATCAAATTTCAAAGGATTTACGTGGTGAAAAAGTGATCTCGATCTCCAATTTTATAAATAGACGCCGATAGGAGAAATCAACCAAGACGGTCAATACGTCTTATGTTATTTCGCATTGTTCTACCCGTTGAGATCGAACGTGGCTCAAGTTCAACAACACGTTTGCGTTGCAATTACGAAACAAGAAGCTTATCAATGAAATTAGTTTGAAAAAATGGAATGGTAACTTTTTTAGTTCTCCAGTAAATTTTTTGTGTTCAAAAAATTCAAAAAATTTCGAATGTTGTCACAAATTTTCTGGTCCATATGACATAAGGCTTGACAGGGAAAGCTGATAATACAAAATAGTACGTGCTTCCCAGACTCATTATTTGGTCGGATATCCGAAAAAACAAACTATAGTTTACTACAGCGTGTACTATATTTCAGAATTTGCGCTTGGGGATTTTTCCCGCTAAATCAGGGTTCATGAACATGAAATTTCAGGCACTGTTATATTCCTAGCAACAAAAGCAGCAACTCCGTTTTCCATATCTTTGGGGAAAAATAACGAAGGAAATCAAAACATAACAAAGAAAATCAAAACATAACAAAGAAAATCGAAACATAACAAAGAAAATCAAAACATAACAAAGAAAATCAAAACATAACAAAGAAAATCAAAACATAACAAAGAAAAGAAAACAAACCAGAATAACAAAAGCAAAATGGATAAAAAACAGATAAAACAAAACAGAACGGATAAAGAAAAAAGAAACGAAAAGAGAAAAGAAAAAGAAAAGAAAAGAAAAGAGAAAAGAGAGAAGGAAAGAAAAGAAAAAAGGGAAAAGAAAAGAAAAGAGAAAAGAAAAGAAAAAGAAAAGAGAAAAAAAAAAGAAAAGAGAAAAGAAAAGAGAAAAGAAAAGAGAAAAGAAAAGAGAAAAGAAAAGAGAGAAGAAAGGAAAAGAGAGAAGAAAGGAAAAGAGAGAAGAAAGGAAAAGAGAGAAGAAAGGAAAAGAGAGAAGAAAGGAAAAGAGAGAAGAAAGGAAAAGAGGACAAAAGAGAAAAGAAAAGAGAAAAGAGAAAAGAGAAAAGAGAAAAGAGAAAAGAGAGAAAGAGAAAAGAGAAGAGAAAAGAAAAGAGTAGAGAAAAGAGAAGAGAAAAGAGAAAAAGAGAAAAAGAGAAAGAAAAAGAGAAAAAGAGAAAGAAAAAGAGAAAGAAAAAGAGAAAGAAAAAGAGAAAAAGAGAAAAAAGAGAAAAAGAGAAAAAGAGAAAAAGAGAAAAAGAGAAAAAGAGAAAAAGAGAAAAAGAGAAAAAGAGAAAAAGAGAAAAAGAGAAAAAGAGAAAAAAGGGAAAAAGGGAAAAAGGGAAAAAGGGAAAAAGAGAGAAAAAGGGAAAAAGGGAAAAAGGGAAAAAGGGAAAAAGAGAAAAAGGGAAAAAGGGAAAAAGGGAAAAAGGGAAAAAGGGAAAAAGGGAAAAAGAGAAAAAGAGAAAAAGAGAAAAAGAGAAAAAGGGAAAAAGGGAAAAAGGGAAAAAAGGAAAAAAGGGAAAAAGGGAAAAAGGGAAAAAGGGAAAAAGAGAAAAAGGAAAAAGGAAAAAGGAAAAAGGAAAAAAGGAAAAAGGAAAAAGGAAAAAGGAAAAAGGAAAAAGGAAAAAAGGAAAAAGGAAAAAGGAAAAAGGAAAAAGGAAAAAGGAAAAAGAGAAAAAGAGAAAAAGAGAAAAGTTTTTAAAAGGGGATAAGGCTGCCAATTGGCATTGAGTAATGAAAAATTTTAGTCTAGCTTTATTACAAATATAAATAGTTGTGTTATATTCTTATCGATTAGCCACCAAAAATACTGCTCCAATCGATCCCGCCTCCATTGTCGTATCCACCATTGCCTTGATCGAAATCGTTCCGGTTGTTCCAGTCATTCCGTCCGTAGTCCTGCCCACCGCGGTCGCCACGGTCGCCGCCCTCGCGCCCGCCATAGCGATTGCGGTCGCCGTCGTCGCGTCCACCGCCGTCGCGTCCGGCACCATCGCGACCTCGGAAGCCTCTTCCCCGGTCACCGCCGTCGCGACCTTCGAAGCCCCTTCCGCGATCCCCATCACCCATTCCCGACATGGGCGGTCCTCCCCGGAAGCCCATACCACCGCCGCCCATCGTTTCGTGGCCGCTGTCGCCCGGCCCTCGGCCCATCATGCCGCCGCCTCCTCTGCCAAAGTGATCCGGTTGACCGACAGCCTGTTTGAAGAAAATTTTTGGAAAAATGTGTTCTATGGAATTGAAGTTTTTTGGGTATTACTGTACTCTCAAATTTTATATACAGGGTAAGCCAAAAAAAGGCGACTGGTGCAGACTTTCATAACTTTGGAATGGATGAAGTTTTTTCAATGCGGATTGCTGCATTAGAATTCCCTTTTTGTCTTTGTTAAATGGGCCAAATTTTATGCTCCTGAGATTTAGAATTTCTGTACAAACTTAAATTTAGTAAAAGTTATCATTTTTCAAAAAGTAAAAGTCGTGAAATGAAAGTAAAAGTTGTCCTATTGTGAAAAAGTTTTTTAAAGCTGTTTACACTGAATAATATTCTAAAAATCACCCAGATTTATAATTCACACGCAATTTAAACTCATTAACTTCTTGTTTCAATACCAGCAAAATTTCACCAAAATCAAGAGCTTTTGTTTTGAAACTGGAAACAAAGCAAATCAATTCTGTCATTGACCGGTTCGAAAAACGATTGAAATTATTGGTGAAACAGAAAGGGGGACATACTAAAACGGCTCTCTTGTAGTTTTCAGCTGTTATGGTGTTTACGATGGCATCTATTTTACTTTTTCTGTTGTAAAAAATGTTGATTTTTGTCAATTTTCGCTTATTTGCAAAAAAATTGACGTTTAGCATTCTCGATTTTACTCAGTCAATATTTGAGCAATCTGGCTTAAACTTTGTATGCCAGATGTTTTGCCTATCGACGGCAAGAAACTGCATTAAAAAAAATTCACCCATTTGAAAGCTACGGAAGTCAGTACCGGTCGCCTTTTTTTGGCTCACCCTGTACATATGATGCTGCACATGATGCAAATTTAACTAGGACGGAAACTTAAAAATTTTGAAAATTGATGATGAGCTTAATCTACTACTCCCAAGGATAGTCGTCATGCTGTAAAAAAATATAAAATAATCGACTTATTTACAAACACTTACATCCTGGTTAAGAAAGACTAAAATACAAAGAATCAAAAGTATAATAGGCTGTAACATGATGAAAATACCTGCTTGATCAACTGAACAGATGCAAATCAACTGATGTTTTTATAGGGTGAAAAATTCACGCGCCCGAAACTATTACTTTCGAATTTTTTTATGAAATTTTTCGACAAGCGGGCTAAACCAGTTCCTGACCTTGAAGACGTGAAACCACGAGTCTTTTTTTTCTTTGAAATGCTTCCAATATGACAAAACTGGAATGCAATTAATACCTGATAAACCATATGTTCCATCGTAGGACTGAAAATTTGTGAGCATTTTCAACCATTTTTGAGTTAGTAACTGCGCAGTAACAACTGTGTGTATGTATTATTTTAACTACAGTAATAATTTTTGTAATCTTTCAATTTGAGATTTTATAATTATACAATTTGGGATTTTATAAAACGGTCATTCATTCTACATCTATCAATAGCTCGATAATGGCCAATGGAAACGGAACTTGGAAAAAAATCAAAATGCTCTGTCAGTTTTGCACTATTATCACAGTAGAAATAGTAGTTAGTAAGGAAGTGGTGGTAGTATTTTTTAGTAGTAGTATTAGTGTACCTAATAAAAACAGTAATATTTATACCAGCAACAGTAGTAGTAGTAGCTAATCTTAACAATTTTACCACCATGAGTTTTACCCTAGGCTTAGACAGCTCAGGCTTACGCTTAGGCTTAAGCTTAGGCTCAGGCTTACGCTTAGCCTTAGGCTTAGGCTTAGGCTTAGGCTTAGGCTTAGGCTCAGGCTTAGGCTTAGGCTTGGGCTTGGGCTTGGGCTTGGGCTTGGGCTTAGGCTTAGGCTTAGGCTTAGGCCTAGGCTTAGGCTTAGGCTTAGGCTTAGGCTTAGGCTTAGGCTTAGGCTTAGGCTTAGGCTTAGGCTTAGGCTTAGGCTTAGGCTTAGGCTTAGGCTTAGGCTTAGGCTCAGGCTCAGGCTTAGGCTTGGGCTTGGGCTTGGGCTTGGGCTTGGGCTTAGGCTTAGGCTTAGGCTTAGGCTCAGGCTTAGGCTTAGGCTTGGGCTTGGGCTTGGGCTTGGGCTTGGGCTTGGGCTTGGGCTTAGGCTTAGGCTTAGGCTTAGGCTTAGGCTTGGGCTTAGGCTTAGGCTTAGGCTTAGGCTTAGGCTTAGGCTTAGGCTTAGGCTTAGGCTCAGGCTTAGGCTTAGGCTTAGGCTCAGGCTTAGGCTTAGGCTTGGGCTTGGGCTTGGGCTTGGGCTTAGGCTTAGGCTTAGGCTTAGGCCTAGGCTTAGGCTTAGGCTTAGGCTTAGGCTTAGGCTTAGGCTTAGGCCTAGGCTTAGGCTTAGGCTTAGGCTTAGGCTTAGGCTTAGGCTTAGGCTTAGGCTTAGGCTTAGGCTTAGGCTCAGGCTCAGGCTTAGGCTCAGGCTCAGGCTCAGGCTTAGGCTTGGGCTTGGGCTTGGGCTTGGGCTTGGGCTTAGGCTTGGGCTTAGGCTTAGGCTTAGGCTTAGGCTTAGGCTTAGGCTTGGGCTTGGGCTTGGGCTTGGGCTTGGGCTTGGGCTTAGGCTTAGGCTTAGGCTAAGGCTTAGGCTTAGGCTTAGGCTAAGGCTTAGGCTTAGGCTTAGGCTTAGGCTTAGGCTTAGGCTAAGGCTTGGGCTTGGGCTTGGGCTTGGGCTTGGGCTTGGGCTTGGGCTTGGGCTTGGGCTTGGGCTTGGGCTTGGGCTTGGGCTTGGGCTTGGGCTTGGGCTTGGGCTTGGGCTTGGGCTTGGGCTTGGGCTTAGGCTTAGGCTTAGGCTTAGGCTTAGGCTTAGGCTTGGGCTTAGGCTTAGGCTTAGGCTTAGGCTTAGGCTTAGGCTTAGGCTTAGGCTTAGGCTCAGGCTTAGGCTTAGGCTTAGGCTTAGGCTTAGGCTTAGGCTTAGGCTTAGGCTTAGGCTTAGGCTTAGGCTTAGGCTTAGGCTCAGGCTTAGGCTTAGGCTTAGGCTTAGGCTTAGGCTTAGGCTTAAGCTTAGGCTAAGGCTTAAGCTTAGGCTTAGGCTTAGGCTTAAGCTTAGGCTTAGGCTTAAGCTTAGGCTTAAGCTTGGACTTAGGCTTAGGCTCAGGATCTCGTGGCGGTAAAATTATGTATAAGATCATTAGTCACACATACTACAGCATAATTCATTCATTTGTGATTGAGCTTAGGAAAGCAAAAAAATGCAAACCAAAAATTTGAAAAAAGAAAATGTTGGCATACGATGCATGGTCATTACCTGTCTATCGATTTCTTACTAATTTTTTGTATTTTTTTTTTATTCTCATTTGAAAACAAACCGAGTATTATAATAATTGAACATGTCTTCCATAGTTCATTTACTTTAGTGTGATAGACGCAGCGAAAACCAAAGAAGTAGGTTCAATTTGATACACAATTTTTACTCGGTGGAAAACTTTGTACTGTAGAAAAACGTTCAATTTCTACATGAGAATGGGAAAGGCAAAAATCATCGAAAAACACGATAATTATCAACTGTGAATATTGACCGAACTGCATAAATACCTGGGTGCTACTTGAAATATTTCGACTATTTAACCACTTCATTGTAGGAAATTTTCGGCTGTTCTTCTTGCCGCTCACTGACGAAATGATTCTTTCAATTGATTAGAGTAATAAGCTCGCTAATTTTTCCGTATTGAACTTACTTTCATAGGATCGATGCATCAATCATTTTGAAATCAATGGAGTAACTATAGTTTTAAAAAATAATCGAGGCAGCATCATATTACAGTGTATTACCTTGACAAACGGGCGATGGTCCTTTCCATCCGTGACCCCTTTGGCTTCTGTTAGCCGGCAAGGCCTGGCCTCAACCGTGCTGTTCCTCATTGGGCGGCCTTTATACTCCGTTTATTCCATTGTGATCAGGTGGTCTTTGATGTCTACCTGTTTGGTCGCCAGCTTGTAACCCTCGATCTACGCTGTCACCATTCCATTGTCACATACCAGTAGATCATGGACCCGGAAAGAGCCTAACTGTTGCGGTTACAGTAGGTGCACATGTTCAACTTCCGGCGTCGGTGCACAGGCAATGGATGAGGCAGCGAAAAGTGGCGGAAGTGACAAAATTTACATAGATTCATGTTGCCATTGTTTCGTGTATTTTTTTTTATTTTTCATCAGTTATTTTTTATTACGATTTTATGCATGGCACCAACGTCTTTAATGTATTTACTATTTTTTGTATTGGCGTCACCCTATTGAATTCCTAATACAAGCTCCTGTGGAAGTTCTATAAGATTAGAAAATTGGAGTCGAGGGTAGGAACTTCTTCCTCAGAAGTCACGGTGTTCTGCCTGAGGTTTAGGGAGTTTCCTGGTGAGGTATCAGAAAGTCCAGAGAGAGTTCTGAAGTGGTTGTTTATAGTTAGCCTGTGGTTGAACTATTGCAACTTCCTTCGTATAAAGCCAAAGGTCAGTCTCATCTTGCTAACTCCACAGTAGCCTAACATGACCATTGCTGGAGTCACTTCGTTCTATCTGCGGTGGTCCTCTTCCCCGGCTGAATGTCCAATGAATTCTTTTCCGAATATTTTGATTTCCTTGCATTTTCCCTGATTTATTTTTCGGCAACAAAAAATTCGTTATTTTTTTCTTTTTTTAGATATTTTTGTTAATTTTTTCCAATTTTCGCATCTTTTTCTTCGTGATTTTGTGACCGAAATTTTAAGTCAAATCTACTAGGCATCAACCAAAAATCTGCTGGGTATTAGTCAGGATCTGTAAATTTGATTCAAAATCACCAAAGGCCCCACGTGCATATAAATCGTAATTATATTTTGGGGATTCGTCATTTTTGGATAATAAATCTAGTCCCTTCATTTTTGCACGAGTACCAGTCGGGTTTAATTTTGAATTCAATCAGTCAAACAATACTTTTTAAACCGAACTTGGAGTAGGTGTTCTAGCCAAAAAGTGATGCAAAAAAACAATGCGAATGGTAATACCATCCAAGATATTTCCTTCACAATTAACGACATTATATATCGAAAAGCACGCGAAAATGACATAATCGCCAAAAGAAAAGTTAAAACTATCGACATAAATCCAAGGGTAACATGATCATGGCTCTCGTGAGAAGCTTAAAGTATATTTCACGACTGAGTCATGGTCTCCATACCACGAATTTTCATTACTTGTTCTTCAGGGATAAGGGCGATTTCATTGCACGTAATTCAGTTCAATATGGATGAATAATCAAGTAAGGATTCACGATATACTAAAATCGTCTTCAAGATGAAACCGACCTGGGCACTGTCATAGTTTCTTTGATTTAAAATGATGGACGCAGCGAAACCAAAAAAGTAAGTTCAATGCGATACGTAATTTTTACTTGAAAAAGTTTATACTGTAGAAAAACGCCAAATTCCATCATGAGAATGAGGAAGGGCCAAAATCATTGATAGGCATCATGCTTATCCACTGTCGATTTGGGCAGAACTGCATCATCGATACGTAAGTGCTACCCTTAACCAGGTTATTGAAAGAAACTTTCAGTTATTCCGTCCCCCGCTCACTGACGGGCCCCCTAGGTCTGAAGAATGAGCCGGCCGACATGTTTGGGGCTGAGGGTCACTGATTCGCCAAAATTTTAAGGGGTCTTGGAAACAAAAAAATCGATTTGTTCACCAAAACAGTCCGAAAAACGGTTAAAAAAATGGTAACTTTTGTCTAAGAAAAACGTAAAAAATATAGTCATGGCCCGAGGCCGAGAAAATTGACGTTTTTGACCATTTCTTTTTCGAAAATTGACATTTTTCATCAAAAAATTTACAATTTTCAATATTTTCCCGATTAAAGGTATTAAGATCCCTATGACTACCATATGGCAGCCATGAGATTGGAACCTGTGCGGTCACCCAATGGCTGTCATGGCTAAACATTTCCGGGGCGGTTCCTGCAGCACTTCCCCCCCCCCGATTACATGTATGCTGGATAGTGTTATTCGACAAATTTGGACCATTTAAAGAATTTTTCAGAGGAAATTTTTAGCTGTTTGGACGAGAAATTTTCCTCATTCATTACAGTAATACACTTGAATTATGTTCATGATGAATTGTTGTCTCATGTTGATGCTGGAATGGGATATCAAGTCGTGGATATTTTCATATAAAAATATATTGATTTTGTTTTGTTTCTTATGGCGTAGTAGGTATCCTACACAGTACATTATCCTGATCAAGTATCTGATAGGATCCGAACTGTTAGAAGACTTGAGCTAGTCTGTCTATAGGGCATGAGGTATAAGCAGAGGTATGAAAAACTTGGATAATGTACTGTTTGAAATGAGTTATGGCATAAGGTCTATTGACTACATGGAACTGCACGAATTGTGGTATTTGGCAAGATCAAATCATCGTAGATGGTCAACTCGTACTCCAGGCGAAGTAGGGTATTTCGTACCATATAATACGGTAGTTCATGATGGACATTTTCTATTGTACGCGTAAATATTATGTTTCATATTTTTTTGAGTAGTTTCAAGCTCATACAGTATACATTCCGATGCCTTCATCTATGTAAGCTTAATACATTGTCATATTCGACTGTCAGCAAAAGTTTGAACTAATAGAATCGATCAACTTTATAGACTGTCACGCATAGAATATTCCATAGTATCATATTCTGTATAATAAATGGCGTGTCCCCAATACTTCGAAACTCAAAACAGCGAAGTCTCAAAACAGCGATATCTCAAAAGAGCGAATCTCAATAAGGCAAATAGTAAAACGTTCTATGCATTAGGGTAACGGCACACATCATTGTTACAATAAATTTGCAAATTAGGTATATTAAAATCGTTTTTCCTGTCTATTTTTGTTGCATTTGGTCATCTAAGTTTCACATGCATCTGTGCTGCAGTTGCGGTAGATATAAACAAACGGACCATTCCAAAATCCCAAAAAATATCTGTCAGAAAAGCATTTTTGTGAAACGTTTGAAAGAAAACAAACACAAAAAATTATCATAAGGTCTCCCGATTAAATTTTTTTTGTATGGAGCTTAATTGCAAAAAAATTAAATTAATGAAATACATAAAAGGAAATGAAATGAAATAAGCAAAGAAAATGAAATAAATAAAATAATTAAGCAGTAAAGGCAGAACAAAAAACAAATAATAAAGAAACAAAAAGTAAAATAATTTAATTAAACGTAGGTAAAAAAAGTACACAACCAGAAAAAAATAAACCAAAAGTGATTCAAAATAAGAATATAAAAGCGAATAAGTAAAAAAAATAAACAAAAAACATGCATGTAGATTTGAATAATAAACAAACCAGAACAAAAAGCTGTAATATCGTGAAAACACATCCTGGTTTGATGATAGCGACCGAATACTTGATCTTTTCAAACGACAGGTTTGATGGGAACCTATGAAATATGCGGAATACGAGAAAGGCCACGTGCGAAAAAATCGTTACCACTTGAAATAATTTGTTACCATTTGAAAAAGCGTGTTAAGAAAAAAATATTTACCTTCGAACATAATGCACAACATTTTTTCAAGATGCATAGCAAAAAATCAAGATTTAATAGTTTTTCGGTGTTTGACTTTCTTCTCAAGTGCAACGCAATTTTTCGAGATAATCTTGAAAAAAATCAAGGTGTTATCTTAAAAGAATCCAAATTTTAGTTTCTCGGTCGAATTCCTCCGCATTTTGTGAATGCCAACCGATCAAACCAAAAATTTTGATCGAAATTAATGTATTTTCAGTGAAAGACAAGGATTTTTTACGTTGTTTTTCTGAGTTTTTTCCCAAAAATTTTTTTTCATCATAAACCAATATGTCGCCACGCAAAATTACCTGCCCCTTTGACGTAACTCCTATAAAAACCAGTTGTCTTCCTGCGAGCCCTGACCTTGAAAATCTACTTTGATGGATTCCGGCGTAGGAGGCGGAGCAACGCCGTCGATTGGCTAGTTTCAGAAGTTTTCATTCTTTGATGTGCGGCCGATCTTGATTTTTTTCAAGATTTTCCCTTGATTTGAAGATGTTTTTTGCGATATGGTTCATGAAAAAATGTTGTGCATCATGTTCGAAGGAAACGATTTTTTTCGAGTGGTAACAAATTTTTTCAAGTGGCCCTCCTCCTACTCCGTAGACATATTCAAATCAGATTAATTTTTTGCTGCAAAGTTCATACAGAAGTAGTCGGTTCGATTTTTCAAATGGAAGTAGCCCGAACAGAATTAGGATTACTGTATTATCTATAAATGGAAAAAATCTACACAATATCAATGGATGTGAGTGCAAAATTGTCAATTTTCTAGTCCGCATCATCAACCTTGACTCCACCAGCCTTGATTGCCAACCGACGAGGGTCCGTTTTGGCCTTGACCTACAAGTGCAAGCATATTTTGTTCAATAATGAAGGAGTACACCCAAAAGTTTAACCAATACCTTGGAAGCCATTTCCGCCACCGGGCCTTCTTCCGCCTCCTTGGCCCATGCCATTACCACCCGAACCGCCGCCATTTCCCCATTGATTTTGACCGTTGCCGCCGCCGCCGGGCCTTCTCCCTCCTCCCTGGCCCATGCCGTTACCAGCCCAACCGCCGCCATTGCCCCATTGGTTTTGGCCGTTACCAGCCCAACCGCCGCCATTTCCCCATTGGTTTTGGCCGTTACCGCCGCCGGAGCCCCCTCCTCCGTGGCCTTTTCCCTTGCCCTTGCCCTTTCCTTTGCATTTTCCGCCGCCGTGACCATGGCCTCCTTGTTTTTCGGAACTACCGCTACCGCTGCCGCTTCCGCTTCCGCCGCCGTTGGGCGGGGGTGGTGGTGGCGGTGACGAATCGCCCTGCTCCGGCGGTTGGTCTGACGACCCGCCGTCGCTCGGCGGAGTACTGTCGTCGACGGATTGACTGTTGGCCTAGAAAAAGTTGCCATAATGTGCTGACGCTATAGTCTGTTTTTGTTGATATGCTTAATCAAAAGTGGAAAGCAAGTACTGCTTCTTATTTGTGTAATTTTCTAATAAACGATATGTTACTGTAGCACTGGAAATTTGTGAACATTCTAAGCTAATTTCCTTGAAAGCAAAATTCAACAGTAATAGTTTCGTGGAAATGATTTCGACGAAAATATACTAATTTTTGTAAATTTTAAATTCAAAATCAGTTTATTAAAAAAACTGGGAATATGTACACAAATAACGAAACTTGTTTCACTAAGTAAATTTCTGCGAGTTACAGTAAGCCTAGGAGGAAAATTCTAGTTCCTACTTTAGTAAAAACTTAACTTAAGTACTTTGGTAAAAAAATGAGACTTTTAAGCAATTATACTGTAATTTCCTACCAAATGACATTTCAAAACTGGCTCAACTAACCCTTCCACATTCTCTATGTAAAAAATTACCGTAAAAGACGTGATGAACAAATTTTGAAAAAAGAACTCATTTTTCTTACTTTCCAAATTTACAAAAAAACAGACTATGTTTCAAATTCTACAGTATTCGTTAAAATTGACAGATCAGTAGGTCCCATTCGTATGCATTTTACTGTAGAAATATTCGTTGCAATCATGGGTTATATAAAGTGAAAGTTTTGTTTGTGAAATAGAGAAAAAACTATTATGCAAAATATTTTCGTTGTTCGCCATCCTTGAGATAGAAACATTATTTCGAATTTTAGCTGTTGAATTTGATTGAATTTTTTTCACGTGGCAAAAAATGAATGAAAAATCAGGAAACCGAGCATTTTTAGCTGCTCTGCCATATTAATTTTTTGGTATTCTTAACATAGAGATACTAGGATTTCATTATTCTTTGTCTCTACAATTTCAATTAGCAGGTATAAAATTTTATTAATGATTACTAAAAATTGAAATCACTAAAACTTTCCAGTTTTGCATTTATCGAAAAGAGCTCATGTTCTTATTCGGGAAAATAGTGAGCTTATTACTGTAATGAACAAAAAAAACTTTTTCGTGCAGCAGCGACAAACGGAAGGAGTCCAATAAGCATCGTCACATGATTCTATCGAAATCAATATTGGATAAGCACGATGATCTTGCTTTGATTTTGGCCTCCCTTTGTGGAGAATAAATTCATTTTTTCTACAGTATATACTTCCTCATTCCATCAAAATTGTGTGTCAAATTAAACCTATTCTTCGTTTTTGCTGAAATTGTCATTTCAAAGCAAATGAGCTATAAAGCCATTATACTGTACCACAAAAATCTTCCACGTTTGCACTTATCGAAAAGTGTTCATGGTCTGATTCGGAAAAAATAAAAAGCTTATTACTGTAATGAATGACACAAAAACTTTTTCGTCCATGAGCGAAAAAAACAGAAGGGCAGAAAATTGTATCTAATAAGTTGGTCAAATGAACTCAGGTGCTCATAAACTTCTATCGAAATCGATATTCATTTGATTTTGGGCTCCATTTGTCATGGAAAAAATTCAATTTGTTTCTACAGTATATACTTCTCCATTCAATGAAAATTGTGTCCCAAATTGAGCCCATTCCCCATCGTTGCTGAATCTGCCATTTCAAAGTAAATGAGCTATGAAGCCATTATATTATATTACCAAAATCTTCCACGTATGCACTTATCAAAAAGTGCTCATGGTCTGATTAGGAAAAAATAAAAAGCTTATTACTGTAATGAACGATAAAACTTTTTCATTCATCAGCGACAAACGGAAGGACGGGGAAAGTTTATTCAATAAGTTGGTCGAATGAACTTAGATGTTCATAAATCAATGTTCCTTTGCTTTTAGCTTCCCTTTGTCATGATCCCTTTATCATCTACAGTATACACTTCTCCATTTCACGAAAATTGTGTGTCAAATTGAACCTATTTTTTTGTTGTTGCCGAATTAGCCATTTTAAAGATAATGAGCTATAAAGCCATTAGTAAAAACATTAGAAAGGGAAAACTCTGTAGTGAAATTTCTTATACAGACCATATATAAGCCGATGCAGCATTCACATATAGACTTGAACATTCTTGAAAAGCTCAAAATTCAAACTTTCAACTCTATACAGTCATTAAGACTTTGATTCCATACATCCTAGTCAATTACTTGTAATATCGAACAGAACAAAATAGAAAGCACCAAAATTCGCAACATCATTAATTGTATAATAAAGAAAATATAAATATTTAATTTTATTATCAAAGCTTATATATAAGTAATATGATTCATGTTCATGTCATCAAGTCACGTAATCTTGATCAGAAAAAAAACATATTTGCATTTTTCCTTGAATCTATATCCAAGCACACTGCGTCAATAATTACGTCGTCAACAAGTAAGCAGTGTCAATAATAAGACTATTACGTAATGTCAGATTTGTATTATTCCAAATCTTGAAGACAAACATCGTGTCATCATTTGTTGGATTAATATCGCGTGATTGCATAAATCATGTTCTTATAGTCTGTTTTTCTTGAAATGCTTCCAAATTATGAAAGAGTAGAAAGCAAGTACTGTTTCGTGCTTGTACGATTTCCGGCTGAACGACGATTCACACAAGACTTAAAATTAGTATATTTACTTAACTTACCTTCAGCAATTTTTTGAATGAAAAATCTTGCAGTAAAAACTTCCTGTAAACAATTTTGACAACAGTAATGATTTTTGTTATTTTTTAATTTAGGAGCATTTTATTTTTAAAAAAATAATGTAGAACTAAACAGCATTCGACAGGTGAACAAAAAAATTTAACGGATATAAATGACAAACCTGAAAAAATCGAAATGCATGGTCATAATTGATATTCTTTGTACAAAAAAGAAAAAATCACTCAAAAACAAAATCAGATCAAAGCTCAAAATTTTGTATTTGAAAAACCGACTTTAGAAATATTGCGGACACAGAAGACTGCCGTAGTTGCCGGGAAAATAAATAAATTTGGTAAGCCTAAAATATGACCTGTCAATGATCCTCCTCGAAGATCCTTCGAGCAAATAGATCCCTAAAAGCTTTGGCTACAGTAAGATATTCTTGTCTCAGTTTTTGAGTCATGTGACATAATACGGTTTATGCCTATTTACTTTTAAATGAGACGGGGCAAAAACCAAAACGTAAGTTCAATATGGTACGCAATTTTAATTCATGGGAAAACTTTCTACTGTAGAAAAACGCCAAATTTCTCCATGAGAATTTGATAGATCAAAATTAGTTAAAAACATCAAGCACTGTCGATTTGGAAAGAACTGTGTCGATTATCTGAGTGCTACTAGTAGTTAAGGCGATACAGAGAATGTAGAAAGTACACCCGAATCTTGAACATGTAAAATTCGACACTTCCATGTAAAAAGTACGCCCAAAATTTCAATGGGTAAAATTCGACTCCCATGTAGAGAGTATGCCCGAAGCTTCAACATGTAAAATTCAACTTCCATGAAGAAAGTATGCCGGAAGCTTCAACCGGCAAATGCTGATTTTCATGTGAAAAGTATGCCCAAAGCTTCAATGGGTAAAATTCAACTCCCAGGTAGAAAATATGTGCGAAGCTTTAACGTTTAAAATTCGACTTCCATGCAGTGAGTTCGTCAGAAACTTCAACGGGTAAAATTCGACCTCAATGATCTTTTGACTGAATCAGCCGTTAAAATTGATGACACTGTCCCGAAAACAATGCTTTAGCATAGGGAATCATCGAAAAACGTGTCCCAAGCACGTAAAAAATGTATCCCCAACAAATTTCTTAGTAAAAAACGAGTAAAATTGTTACATTATATGATCCTCAGGCGTTTTTCAAAAAATTTTTGGGAGACATTGCATCATCAATTTTAACGTCCGAGTCGGTCGAGGAACATGGAGGTCAAATTTTACCAATTGAAGCTTTAGGTCTACTTTCTACGTGGAAGTCGAATTTTACACGTTGAAGCTTCGGGCATGCTTTCTACAGCCCCTGTATCGCCCCGCATGCTTAACAAAATTCGGATGATATTACATCATCGACTATACTTCCTACATCCCCTGCATGTTATACGAATTTGGATCATCAGCTATACTTTCTACACCCCCTGTATCGCCCCACCCCCTGTAGAGGCCCATATTATAAGAAATTTTCAGCCGTCCTGTTTGCCGCTCATTGACGAAAAAATTCTTTCAACTGATTACAGTAATAAGCTCACTAGTTTTTCCGTATTGAGCTTACTTTCATGGGATCACTGCGCTGCGAATGGAGTATAATAGAAAATGGTTCTAGGACAATTCGCCCCCAGTAATTCGCCCCTGGTATTGTACATACCTAGGTGATCTAAAAGCAACTGCATGATATGTTATGTAATATATCTCCAGACTTTTCCCCTATTAGGTAACCATATTTCATGTGAAGCATGAAGGAGATGAAAAGATGATTTTTCACTTCGCCCTGTCTCCTATGTTTTCCTTTTTACTCTTTTTTCACATTGTCTTTTTTCTTTTCTTTTCTGGTATATTCTTTTTCCAGCTTCATTTTTTGTTACTTTTTATCGTGATCTATGGAGAGAAATTAAGATTATGACAAAGTATCACAATTTTCTACGTGTGACTCTATCGTGTTCTTCACCATTTTTTTTGTGACAACTTTGCGGTGTACCAAAAACAAAAAAGAATAAAAATAGAAAAACAGAAGAGAAATATAAAGGAATAAAATCAGAAAAAAAGAATGAGTAAAAAATAATCAAAAAAAATATAGCAGAAGAAACTAAACAAGAAAGATGAAAGACAAAAAAAAGGAATACAAGAAAGAAAATTAAACGAAAAAGGAACAAAAAACAAATGCGGATCGAAGAACATAAATGACTCGCAATTCTGCTTATGAAATCCGTGTTACACGTTAAAATTCTGCGTAAATTCTCCCGGGTATTCACGCCATCAGACTAAAATTTGGCATGGTTTCTGGGGATTAGGACACCATCGTTACAAACCTGAAAAAATATGGATTTGTAAATTGCTAGTGTTGAGATTTTTCACACATTTTTGGTCGAAATTGATTATTTTTAGTGAGATAAACTCGAAGAACTCGAAGCCACACATTTTGTTTCAAGTGGAAAAACAACCGGCCACTTCTATTTTAGGGAACTAGTGCTCAAACGCCTGTATTGCTGACTGTAAGAGTAAAAAAGACTTATACTGATTTAGTAATAACCGCACCAGTAAAAAACCATATATTCAAAGAAAATAAAAAAAAATTATTTGTGGATTTTTATTTGGAACATTGCTGTAGACCTTTTTCTTCTTGTAATACTTGCACTCTGCATGCAGAATTCATAAATAAACATGCTATTTCGGCTGGGAAAAATCTCTAGGTTTAGTGTATGGATGAGTACAAATGCTACTACATAACTGCTAACAACCTAGTGGAATTATTTTTAAATCTGAATTTTTAAAATTAAAAAACAGTGAATTGGGGGCCAATTACTATAGGCGAATTGCTCAGGGGCAAATTGTGTTGGGGGCAAATTGTCCGGGGGCGAACTGCAGTGGGGGCAAATTACCAGGGACGAATTGTCCGTATCCCCTAGAAAATTGCATGCAAAATTAGCTGCTTTGTTGCACGGAAAGCATACATGCAATTGGGGGGGGGAGGTGCTATGGGAACCCCCTCCCCAGAAATCGTCGACCATATGGCTAGCCATTGGGCGATCCCCCCTCAGGATTTTCGGATTTTCCAATCCTATGGCTAGCCATATGGTAGCCCTAGGGACCCCCATAGTTTTAGTCGGAAAAATACTGAAAAATGTCATTTTTTCCATGAAAAATGTCAATTTTTGAAGAAAAAATGGTCAAAAACGTCAATTTTCTCGGCGCTTCGCGCCATGAGTACATATTTTATCATTTTTCAGACAAAAGTTACTACTTTTTAAACCATTTTTCGGACATTTTTCATTGAAAAAATCGAATTTTTTTCCTTCAGCGACCCCTCCCCCCAAAATTTTGGGAATTACTGACCCCCAGACCCAAAAAAGTGCTCCCCCCAGACCTCGGAGCTCCGTTACATGTATGACGGAAAGTAAAATCAAGTTCACTACGATCAAGTTTACAAGCGCAAGAAACATTAGTTCAAATTTGTCCAAAAAATGAACTTATTTTTATATTCCGTGTATAGTAATAGATTATTATATACGGTCATGAGGCTCATGAGTCATGACCATGTGTATTATGGACCTGATAAACTGAAACGGTTATTGATAAGGGACATTTTTTCACGTCAACAGACCAGACATCAGTTGTGGAAAATTTTCGACTTAGAGTAAAAAACCTGAAAAGTAGGATCAGGTGAAATTTCATTTAACAATCAGAGTCGTGGGTTGAATTATCATGATAAAAATTTTTTTGTATCGGGTCATGGTTTGATGGTTAAGATCAGAATCTGGAGTCAAGAATCAAAAATCAAAATTCGGGCTCAAGATCCAAGCATCAACGGAAGATTGTTGCGCAATAAATACTATAGTCTATTTCTACGGAATTATTCTGAATTAAAATGTACTGTAGTTAAAATTGTTTACTGTAGCACTTTTTACGGAATAAGGGAGGAGCCACTGGAAAAATTTATCACTTAAAAAAAGAACGCTACCATAGAACATAATGCACAGCATTTTTTCAAGATATCTTGAAAAAAATCAAGATCCCATCTCAAAGAAAAAATCAAGACGCCATCTTGAAAAAAATGATATTGAATCTCGCAAAAAAATCAAGATGGGCGGCACATGAAAAACATGAAAATTTCTGAAATTGGCCAATCAAAGGCGTTGCTCCGCCTCCTATAATTATATGTACGGGAACCCTTCAATGTAGATTTCTGAGGTCATGGCTTGCTGGCCGAAGGCGTCCTCAGTTTTTACGGGGCGTGGCAGAGGGAAGAGGTATTTTTTGCACAGCGAATGCGATGGACATATTGGTTTTCCATAAAAAAATTTTGTTTTTCCGGATCTTTTAGAAAAGCAACAAAAATTCTTGTTTTTCACTCAAAATTCGGTAATTCTGGAGAATAATCAAAGTTTTAGACTTTGTCGGCTTCTCTAAGGTCATTTCCTACCTACTCAGGAACTCTAATTTTGATTTTTTATCGAAATTACTGCATTTTAGGTGAGAAACAAGTATTTGTGACGTTTTCTGAAAAATGTCGAAAAAGAGAAATTTTTGTGAATAAAAACGATATGTCCATCGGGTTCCTAGTGCAAAATAGCCTCTCCCCTCTGTCACGCCCTTAGAAACCAAGGATGCCCTCCGCCAGCAAGGCGCGACCCCAGAAATCCGCTTTGAAGGGTTCGTATATAGAGGCGGAGCAATGCCTTCGATTGGCTAGTTTCAGAAATTTTCATCCTCCATGTGCCGCCCATCTTGAATTTTTTCATGATGGAATCTTGATTTTTTCAAGATACCATCTTAATTGTTTTCAAGATTATCTCGACAAAAATGCGATGGACATGAGAAGAAAGCCCAATATCGAAAACCTCTTGCATCTCGACTTTTTTTGTGATGCATCCTGAAATTTTTGCGATGCTTCTTGAATAAATGTTGTGCATCAGCTCGAAGGTAAATATCTTTTTCAAGTGGTGACAAATTTTTTCAATTGATACCGATTTTTTTCAAGTGGGCCTTCTATTTTTTTCAAGTGGGCCTTCATTCCGTAATTTTTACTTGAAAATATGTCCAAGCTTACAATTTTCCAGATAAGACCTACATGTGACACGGTTTAATAAAAAAACTTGATTTAGGAACATCTCAACAAAAACTGACGCTTTTTTGGATCTTGTGTCTCACTGGCTAAATGGATTGAAGTTCAATGAAACAAGCTGAATATGACTGATATTCTGATCAAATAATTTTGATATTACAAAAAGGCTTCACAATCTCATAACGAAATCACCATTTTTCTGAAAAATACCATCATACTTGCTTCCTATTAAACCAACATATGGAATTTTGTGAGGGGATTAATACTTGATCAAACAAATTTTGAGTAAAAAATCCTACAGTAAAAGGGGCTATGAGACTGATTTTTGAAAAACGGACTATGGTAGTTCCATGATTGTCAAATTTAGACTTTAAAAAATGAACAATATATCACTTCATTTCATACACGCAACACCTCATTTACATATTGTTCAGCAGCAGTCACACATTCTCCATGGTTTCGAAGACATTTGACGCACATACGCATAGTCGATGAGGTTTTGATCAATATTTAAAAATTTCTTTCTTCGCGTGCATAGACTATGCAAGCTTCTTGATGAGCCTAAAAAATCTATTGGGAATGGAAAGAAATCCTCATATGTTTTTGGGATCATGATTCCGAGAGTCAAAGAATGTCAGCAATCAATCAATTTTTCCATGCAATTAGTGGAATATTCCAGTAAATCTTATCTTCTCAGATGCATGACAGCAGGAATGGGCCGGATATCCAGATCCAGATCCGCGGATATCAATCTAAATTCTTAAATGCAGATCCGACCGAGATCCGTTGAATCAAATTTTTTTTCGATCCGGGTCTGCTGCTGTCTGTAACGTACCTGCTAAAGCAGTACTGTAAATATGTAGCATACTGTATGTGATATTCATTTATTAGATATATTTTCATGTATTAATCTATCGTCTCAAGGGTGTCTGGAATTCACACCCAAACATTCTTATAAATTTATGTGAAGCACTTTATTTTGATCATCCCACACCCCATTGACCCAATTAAAGACACACATAATTATTTCCAGATTGGCACCTGGCCCTCGTAATGCACATGAAGATACACATTTTGTAGGTATAATAATCCCCTCCAAAACGCGTAAACACACCTGCCCATGTAGAAAGTACAGAAATCCCAACCCAGACAGGAGATTTAGGAGGAATGCATGGAAAACTGAAAAACACATGAAAAACTAAAAAACATAGGCGGCAAGGCATACTGTAGGTTAAAAGGCATGTGAGCGCGGAAATTAAGAATAAAGTAAAGCAAGAGGCGTGGCGAAAGAAGCATACAGAAGGCGGAAACAGGTAAGCGAAGCAGCGATTGGTGGAAGAAAATCGACGGAAACACGACCTCCCGCGACGCCCAGGGAGTGGCCAAAACGTTGTATAAAAGAGAAGAAAAGCGTGATTTTTATGATTATTTTGGTCGCGATTATTATTCGTGGTTTATTTTAAATTCGTGGTTTGCGTTCCTATTTTTATTTGCAATCGTACCGCGCCGCCCCCGTTTTATTTTGTCGACGTTCAAGCGACCGTCGATTACCTGTTGTTATTGTAACCGTTCGCCCGTGCCCCGTCCCGTTATTTACCCCGCCGTATCGACCGATTGGTCCAAGTAAAGTACCTCACAGAAATCTGGTCGTTACATATTTTTGGTGACCGTACTGTACCGTTAACCACTGGAACTCCCTGCCCCATTAAGGTGCATCCTATATCCGGGCATCCCTAAGCAGTAATCGCATACAGTCGTAATCCTTTCCTACAGTAGGACAGACATTCGTAAAAGCACAAACTGAAAATGACCCACCATACAAGAGACCACTTAGGAGAAATTGTAAGAGAGCAAATCAACGAACTTTTTGCAGAAAATTTTCGAACTTTACACACACAATTGAGCAAAAACACTATGAATCCCACCCTGATAGACGCTTTGAGAACGGCCAACATCCGTAACAGTATGACAAACAATTTTTATGCAAAACCTACAGTATTTACGGGAGGAGTAACCCAACATTTCGGCCAATGGAGCAAGCAACTAGAACAGTTCATGATACTACAAGGCATGAAAGATACTGACGAGCAACTCAAATTAGCATGTTTTGAAATTCATTTGGGTGGTGCAGCATTAGCAAAATTCAAAAGTTTAGAAAATTCTGAAAACCCACCCCAAACGTATGAACAGCATAAAACTGCATTACAAGCATGTTTCCCCGACCACAGAGACACAGATTTACACCAACATTTTTTGCATGAACGGAAACAAAAAAGTTCGGAAACTGTCATTGAATTTTTGTTTGACCTCGAGCATCTAGCGACCCTCGCCTACCCCAATTTTAATTCAGAGGCACGAGAAATGATAATCAAACCCCTTTTCATGGAAGGCATGCAGACCGAAATTAGAGAGGCACTCAAGTACAAACGATTCACCTCCCTAACAGACATGTCTGACGAGGCAGCTTATGTTGAACAACAAATTTTCAGAAACAGATTGAAATCTAGCCCCATACCCCTCATATCCCCTGAATCGGAACCCATCCCTTCATTAGGCAATCACACTGAACAGCAAGGAATCCTACATAAATTAGAACAAGTCATGGAGTTGCAATTGCAAATACTGCGAAATTCTCAAACCCAACCCCAGCATGATAACAGTAATTTGAGACAGATCACATGTTTTCAATGCAATCAAGTCGGGCATTTCGCCAGAAATTGTAATTCACCAGGTACTCAAAAGTCATGCCAAATTTGCTTTAGGAATAATCACATGACTCGAGACTGTAAAAGCAGATGCATTCACTGTTCTCAGACTGGTCACAGATCCAGCCATTGCATATCAAAAAGCTACTCAGATGCAGAATGTTTTCTTTGTAAGCAAAAAGGTCACACGAGTAGATATTGCCCCAACCAAATGACCCCTAACGTCCAAAATCGCATTGAAGAGAGACTACCCCCACCACAAATGAACATTGATGTCCCAGTCATGTACTCCACATTGCCCACTGTCCAGCATCAACCTCAACATGCTTTAAATACAGTTCTGCCCAGCAGTCATAAGCAGTTTGACCCCCAGTATAACCTTGACATACCCCTTCCTGATACAAGCAGCACTTCAAAAATTGCATCACCAAAAAGCAGTGACATGTTGAAATCCAAACTCCCCCAGCCTAAAATTGCACAGAAACATAAACATCCTGAAACCAGTGAGACGTCCAAACCTGAACCAGCATACAAAAAGGAACGCCCAATGTTTTCACAATTGCAGGGCCTCCCCACAGACCCCAACACATTCCCCAGGCGAAAAACTTCTCTTCCTACCCCAAAAGCACGAAAAAATCGTAAAATTCATTTTGCAGCTAGCATTTTCCAAAGTAAAAATAGTGGTATCTGCAGTCCTGTCTCAAACGACGTCAGCAAGCCCCAAATCCCCCATCCTGATACATGCATCGACCCTGTTTCTTGTCCCCTCCCAACGACAGACCCCAACACATTCCCCAGGCGAAAAACTTCTTTTCCTACCCCCAAAGCACAAGAAAATCGTAAAATTCACTTTGCAGCTAGCATTTCCCAGAGTAAAAGTAGTGGTATCTGTATTTCTAGCTCAAACGACGTCAGCAAGCCCCAAATCTCCCATCCTGATACATGCATCGCCCCTGTTTCTTGTCCCCTCCCAGCGAAAAATTCACCCGCCCAATCTCATTTTCCCACCCAAGACAAACAGAAACGTCTTCATACATTCCCATGGCTAAAAGGCAAAATCGAATCGATCAAGAGTGACAGGATTGAAATGGAAAAAGCTGAGTTAATCAATTTCTTATCCAAATATCAGCCCCTTCACACTGAGTCGAAAACGCTTGTGAGTCACAGGCCACTTGTCTCCCACAGCATTGGTACAAGTAATTATAAACACAGACACAGACCCCTTTTTCGAAAACCACCAAAAGCAAAACAAAGCATCAAACACAAAGTTGAGCAACTTAAGAAAGCTGATGTTATCAATCAAAGCACATCCCATTCATGTAAAACAGGCGGTTCAATCGTTCAGACAAATTCCCCAATTCCCCCTATCCCTCCAAGTCTTCGACCCCAAAACCCTCTCTCCCTCGACCCCCTTGAACGAGGACGTTCAACTCTGGAAGGAGGGAAATGTAACGTACCTGCTAAAGCAGTACTGTAAATATGTAGCATACTGTATGTGATATTCATTTATTAGATATATTTTCATGTATTAATCTATCGTCTCAAGGGTGTCTGGAATTCACACCCAAACATTCTTATAAATTTATGTGAAGCACTTTATTTTGATCATCCCACACCCCATTGACCCAATTAAAGACACACATAATTATTTCCAGATTGGCACCTGGCCCTCGTAATGCACATGAAGATACACATTTTGTAGGTATAATAATCCCCTCCAAAACGCGTAAACACACCTGCCCATGTAGAAAGTACAGAAATCCCAACCCAGACAGGAGATTTAGGAGGAATGCATGGAAAACTGAAAAACACATGAAAAACTAAAAAACATAGGCGGCAAGGCATACTGTAGGTTAAAAGGCATGTGAGCGCGGAAATTAAGAATAAAGTAAAGCAAGAGGCGTGGCGAAAGAAGCATACAGAAGGTGGAAACAGGTAAGCGAAGCAGCGATTGGTGGAAGAAAATCGACGGAAACACGACCTCCCGCGACGCCCAGGGAGTGGCCAAAACGTTGTATAAAAGAGAAGAAAAGCGTGATTTTTATGATTATTTTGGTCGCGATTATTATTCGTGGTTTATTTTAAATTCGTGGTTTGCGTTCCTATTTTTATTTGCAATCGTACCGCGCCGCCCCCGTTTTATTTTGTCGACGTTCAAGCGACCGTCGATTACCTGTTGTTATTGTAACCGTTCGCCCGTGCCCCGTCCCGTTATTTACCCCGCCGTATCGACCGATTGGTCCAAGTAAAGTACCTCACAGAAATCTGGTCGTTACATGTCAAAGATATACAGTCATAATGAGATCTTTATTCACACATTAATTTTCACAAAAATTTCAAGTCAACGGTGAATAAATTACCTGACACAACAGCAATTCTTCAACAGTATCACCCTTCAAACGATTTCTGGAGGGATTTGATCAGCATCGGCCGCCCTCCGCCCCAAAACTTTTAAAATACGATTTTTTTCTGCATACCTATAGGCAAATTTGAAAAATTTTCGAAAACTTTCTGAATTTTTTTTGGAAAAATTCTTAATATTGAGCATCGCCCCCCCCCTCCCCCGAAAAAAATTTCTTCATCCGCCACTGATTCTACGAATAAGTATATATACATCAAGTAGACAACAAAAAATACTTATTTCATTATCTTTATATTTTCTGGTTCAGTTTGACCTTTTCATCATCTCTGCTGCTAACTATAAAGTCATTAAATGAGCCAATTTCATGTTTATTTTCAATTTTTGGCTGGCGTTTGAATTATGATCTATAGTCTGTTTTTCTTAAAATGCTTCCAAATACTGAAAGTGGAAAGCAAGTAGTATTTCAGATTTTTGCGATTTTCTGATAAACAAAATGTCATGCAGGACTGGAAATTTGAGAGCGTACTGACCTAACCTTTAGCAATTTTTCAAGTGAAAAATTTTACAAACAGAACTTTATGTAAATGATTTTGGTGGCAGTACTGATTTGTGTCACTTTTCTATTTAGAAGCATTTTATAAAAAACAGATTATAGTTTTAATCATTGATATAATTAACTAAAGTTTTCAATATTTCAAATATATTTGACATCGTTCTAGGTTTTTCTTTTTGTATCTGGGATCAATAAAAAGGGACACTATGAAGTAATCACACACTCTTCTAGTGAAAGAAGAACTCGAATCCATAATTCCTGAGAAAAAAAACAGTTTCGATTTTTATTCATTTTCTTTCTGATGAAATCAATATTAATTTGTACACGTGAACTATTTTGATGAACAAAAACCTCAATTAGGTAATTATAATATCATCAATCATTTATTTACACCGAAAAATATGAATTCAACAAACTTGATTTAATAATTAAACATAATTGTTGAGTATATACACACATATATGTTATCATATACAGGATCCGGATCCGTTGAAGCAAATGTTTTGGATCCAGATCCGCTAAACCAAATTTTTTTGAATACAGCCCCATTATCGTCAAGAAAGTGGATCCGGTAACTCCTACGGTATATACGCGAGACTAAAGTTCCTTGTGAAACTCCCAACATTTTTTACAGCTCAATAAATTCGAATGAAAATCTTTGCAAAAAGAAACAAAGATGGAAAAAATATCCTCCAAGGATCTTGGCCACGAGCAGATTGCAGTAATCTAGAGGGATCCAAAATTCTACGTTGAGTTCCAATCCCCCAAGAAAATGTGTGATTAAGACCAGAGGTCCCCAAGGTCAGATTTTCAGGTAGAGATAAGTTAAAAAATTCGCCGTGGTAGTCTCCTAAATGTCCACTAAACACCTCATTTTCCTCAAAATTAGGCACCCAGTAATGAAACCTGAGGATTTCAAGTTAGAGGTAATATCCCCCTCAAACCCCCACATGGGGCAACCTGATTAGGACAGTGGCGCTTGGCCGAAAATGAGTGCCATTTTACTGCTTCAAATTCAATTCCACTTTTTAAAAATAAAAATTTCACATCTCCGCGAGCATATATATAAATAAGTAGATTTATGTACATTACATAGTCTTTTTTCATGAAGTGCTTGTAAGTCGAAAGATGACAAGAATTGTAACTAATCGTCAGTAATTTTACTACAGTATTTTTTGCGTTAAAAATTTCGAAAGGTCATTTGGGTATGATGTCAAATTTTCATTCCTACCTTCGTGACGCATAGTTTAGCAGAAATTTTGTAAAATATTGAATAGTACTCCAGACATGCACGGCAAGAATTTTCCAGAGGGGAGGGTCCTTGGACTTTTTATCCAAGGGGTACGCGGGTGGGAAAGCAAAAAACGTTCTGAAACCATGTTTTTCATACAAAGTATGCACAAAAATCATCAATAAAGCTGTCTTGGAAAAAGTTCAGAGGGGGTTGACAGATTTTTTTGGGCCAAGGGGGTGGCCAGGATCTCAGGTGAAGGGGTCTACCCCCTACCCCCTATGTGCATGTATGAGTACTACTCACTTTCTTCCAGTTATATGTCTTACAAGCATTTCAAGAAACTGGCGATCGAGAACAACATTTTTTTACAAAACGAGATAAAACCCCAAGATAATACTAATCTTTTTTTCGCGCCTTCTTTACATTGTATCACATTTTTTTAAATATGGAAAGTATGATTAAAACAAAAAAAATCTCGACCATATATATATATATATATACACATATTTCGTTTAAAAAAATTTGAGCGCTCCAATAGAGGCCTCTAAATTGAACTATTACGTCATCATCCTACAAGCGCATTATTCATTTAAAAAAACAGACATTTTCCAATCAACAAAAATAATCACATCGAAAAACGGCGCAAATTTCCGTTTTTCGAAGTGCACGAATGATCAACATTCAATGTGTAACTAACCTTCAGCAACGAATTATGCAAAATTCTGCAGTTTTCCCGTCGTATATATAGCTGTGCGGAAATAAATAAATTTCGGTAAAAAGGTTATAAATAGAGAAAAAAAACTTTTGGCTTGACATGATTCCAAAGCGCGTTCGACTAAGCTTGTTTTCGTAAGGATAAAATACAAATTTTTGAAGGATAAAATTCAAGAATGCGCGTTCGAACAACAAGCGTTATTGCCGAAACGGTTGAGTAAGGAATCCAGAGTAAAGGAATTGTTGGCGTTTTGCTGCGTTTGGGTTCTTTGCGGAGAATTATATCTATAAGGAAAAAATTTTAAACATACTTTTCAATTTCTGTTTTTTTCAAATTTACTTATACTCGTTTTGCTTCATATCCTGAGCCAATTTGGCCGCTACTTCGCTAAACAAATTGTCAACGTTGGTCGAATTTAAGGCGCTCGTTTCTAGAAAATGGGCGAATCCGTTCGCTTCAGCGAAATTTTCGCCCACTTTCAACGGTATTTCGCGTTCTTCGAGTTTATCGCATTTATTGCCTGTAGATAAAATGCAGTTAAGCGATTGCACTTCATCAGAGGTCCGCAAGCAGACGTCCCCAAGCCTCGATTTTCAGGTGGGGGTATATCGTCGCTGCTCCGAAAAAAAGTTCTATATCCACTTTTCATGAAAATGGAGTTAGACCATACATGCACATAGGGGGGTCAGGAAGGTAAACCCTCCTACCTGAGACCCTGGACACCTCTCCCTGGCCCGAAAAAAATCGTCAAGCACCCAGCTCTGGACTTTTTCGAAGACAGATTTTTGATGATTTTTATGCATATTTTGTATGAAAAACATGTTCGCGGAGCTTTTTTTTGTTTTTTGCTCACCCATCCCGCACCACCCCCCTTGACGAAAAATCCAAAGACCCTCTCGCTAGAAAATTCTAGCCGTACGTGTCTGAGTTAGACCCATTTTAAGGTCTTGGTGTAACCTGATTAATATCTGACAAAATGTTCTACATCCAAAATGTAATTGGGAGGAGCAAGTGCTACAGGAACCCCCCCCCCCCAGAAATCGTCGGCCAGATGGCTAGCCATTGGGCAACCGCCCTAAGATTTTCCAATCTTATGGCTAGCCCTATGGTAGTCGTAGGGACGCCCATACTTTTGGTTGGAAAAATACCGAAAAATGTCAATTTTTTGATGAAAAATATCTTTTTTTGAACAAAAAATGGTCAAAAATGTCAATTCTCGCCGCGCTCCGCGCCATGAATACAATTTTTTACAGTTTGTCCGCGAAAAGTGCCTTTAATCCCAATAGTAAGCACCCAGTAATCAATTTTTAGGAATCTGGCTAAGGGTAATACGCCCTCTTACACCTTACAATGGAAAGTTTGCTCCATAGTAATGAAATAAAGGATTATATACCGACTAATATCTTCAAAACGTTACGACTGGCATATTGCTCGATTTCGGAAAGCCATTCGGACGAACAATCGAAGCTCGGTTGGCAAGAAACGTCATAAACTGGAACAAGAGAAACTCAAATCGCAAAAAATGAACTAAATGTGAACTTTTGTTTTGGATGGTTTAGACAGTTACATGGTAAAATTTGGAGAAAAAACGACGATTAGTCGATGGAATTTTTACGTATTCAAGCGAAAATAGATCAGTTTTAACAACTTCAGGAATACAACCATTTTTTTTTACTTTTACGTGAAAGGCTAAATCACTTATATAGCTTCACATCTGAATAAAAATCTGTTAACTTGAAAAAACATTCATAACTAAAAAATACCTCGAAATGTGTACTATTGAACTAGATGAGAGCAGAAACTAAAAACTCACCTAAAACTATAGCATGGGCGGATCGATAATAGCTCTGAGTGATAGAACGAAACCTTTCTTGGCCGGCCGTATCCCATATTTGTAATTTAATTTTATCATCGCCGACTTTAACGGTTTTAATCATAAAATCAACGCCTATCGTTGCGCTTTGACCCGGCGGAAATATGCCCTGAATAGCAAAATGGTCGACTTTAACCGCATAAAACAAAATGTTATTCTTACCTGGGTGAACTTTCGAACCAGGCATGTTTTTCCTACACCAGCATTGCCGACTAACACGATTTTAAATAAATACTTGTAATCTTCCATAAGTTTAGGCGCCGCAAACTCACCTAGAACGGGAAATACAAATTAAATGTAGCACTAACCATTACATACATGTAACGGTGTTCCAAGGTTTGGAGGGGGAACGAAAACACTGTTCGAAATCTAGTTCTCAACATCTAGACATCGGAAATTTAGAATAGATTTGACAAGATGACAACTTGCCATGATAAAGATGAGACAACTTCCTATTTCAGTTGCCTATAACTATCATAACAATTCAGAATTCAGGTGATAAAATTCAAAGTTCATTTTTCGATTCAACAAAAGAAATGTCAGAAAGCAATTATAGAAGCAAAATTTCTTGGAAGAAAAGTTTAAATCCAAACCAAATTAACGGAAGCATTAGAACAATGAAATGTGAATTGATTTGTAGTACTAGACTTCCTTGACCCAAATTCAGGTTGCTTAAACCATCGCGAGCGCCAGAACGTCGAAACTTTCGCGGTTAACATTCTGCAACGAACCAGAATGCGACTTATTGATCTTGATGAACAGAGTTTTCTAGCAGATTTTTTAAAGAAAAAATTTCGGAATTTTTCAAGATTTGTGGTTATTTTCGGCTATTCTGGACACCTCAAGATTTTGAGAGAAATGGGTACCCCCATCCCACAAATTCGGACGTTATCATACCCCACTCAACCGATTAAAGGTTTTCACAGTATGAATCAAAAAGGGTCGTGAAAATTTTGGAAATTTCGAAAAAAAATTCGAGAATTATAAAAAAAATTTCAAGAATCAAAAGAAAAAAGTTTTCCGCGGGAAACTAAATTACGAAAAAGTTTTAGGCCAAAAGTTTGATAAAAATATAGATAAGGCCACATTTATCGCATTGACATGTACGTAAAAATCGTTCACACCTCATTTTTCAGAAATCACGTCAGCGAGATAAGAAAAGCTGTGCGAGAAAACGATTTGGTTTAAAAAGAAATTGAATATTGCGAGAATTTAAATATTTCTAAAAAATTGTTCAGAAAGTTTATATTTTCCTTCAATTTTCGACCACGAATTTTCTTCTAACAACAATGTAACCATTGAATAAGAAAATTAAATCGAAAGTTGCGTAAATTTGTCTTCGAAATATATAATGTACCAACAATACCAATTTTTCGGTTTGGATTAAACATCAAAAATAAGAGTTTTAGTTTCTAATTTGACCCACTGAATGAACTCAAGAGGTTCAGAAAGTCATTTATCAATCATTCATTTCGAAGAGAATTCGTTTGCATTTGGGTCATATATAAGTGGCTAAATATATATTCATTGACTAGGCGGCGGCGCACTGATTTTTTTTCGCCAAATCGGTGTTTTTGGCAAAAAAGGCTGGAAATGCGAACCTTTTTGGGCTCCTTCGCCGGAGGTGAAAAAATTTTGGGATTTCCAAGTCGAATAGGTGCATTTTGGTGCACTTTAAAAATTCAAAACCTCAAAATTGCAGACGCTTCGCGCCGGTAATGATTATAATGATCATTATTTGCAATAATCAAGCTCAGGCGCGACTGTTATCATGTCCACTGCACTGAACAGTTAAAATTTGATAGTTGTTCCCACCTAGAATGTCTCAAGTCATTATTAAATCAGTTTACCTTTGATATTGCTTCGGAGTATTTAACGAATATAAAGATTTTTTCGATTTTTTTCACAAATCCTTAATTCGGTCTTTGAAAATGTTGAATTTTATGGATATAAACTTAGTGTATTAGGTGAAAGATTGAACTACTATCTAGCGATAGTGACATGCCGATTGAAGAATCGAAATTTTTGATTCCTGATCCGATTACTGAATTAGTTGCATGCTTTCAACATAATTTTAGCATTTAATCTGCATAACCTATGAAAATGATTCAATGGACTTGCCCAAGGGATAAATGTTCAACAGATTCTTTTTCCAGCGATCCAGAATATCAAAATGCAGAAAAAATTTAGGGGCTCCGCGAAGTTACTCTTGTAGTTTTTGATGCTATGCCCGACCCTATGATACATCGTTGGCTCTGCGCTGAGTTTTTAGCTGGTTAGCGGATTAAAAAACTGCTCACTGTTCCAGCCTGAAACCATTAGATCGGAAAATCAAAATTTAAATCATTAAGTGTGCCGAAGAGATTCCTCTACCAACCATACATGCACATAGGGGGGGTAAACTTCCATAACCTGAGACCCTGGCCACCCCCTGACCAAAAAAATCGTTAAAAATTCCGATGAACTTATTCCAAGACAGCTTGTTTGATGATTTTTGTGCATATTTTGTATGAAAAACAGGCTCACTGAACTTTTTTGTTTTTTTGCTCACCCACCCCCCTACCCCCCTGGAAAAAAGTTCAGGGACCCTCGCCCCCTGAAAAATTCTTGCCGTGCATGTCTGCTACCAACGTTCTATGCATCTGGATCAGATATACACGGCAAGAATTTTCCGGCGGAGAAGGGTCATTGAACTTTTTATCTAGGAGGTAGGGGGTGGGCGAGCAAAAAACCAAAAAAAACGTTCTGCAAGCTTGTTTTTCATACAAAATATGCACAAAAATATCAAAAAGCTGTCTTGGAAAAAGTTCAGGGGGTGTGTTTGACGATTCTTTTAAGCCAGGAGAGGTGGCCAGGGTCTCAGGTTAGAGGGATTACCTCCCTAACGTGAGACTATGTGCATGTATGATCGGGATCCCGAAATTAAAAATACAATACTAAAATACTTACTAAACTCAATAAATTAGCATAATTTAGTCGGAAAAACCACCAAGAGCTAGTTTTCCCGTATTTCATTCGAATCGCGTCGGTTTTAGGCTTTTATAACCCAATTTTCCGAGTTTTGAAGACAAAATGAAAAAGTTGGTATCAGTAACTTGTTCAGCGCACAGCGCCTAAATTTTTCGAGGATTTTGATATTCTAGATTGCTGGAAAATGAACCTTATCAACTTTTATTTCCAAGACAGAAGGTTTAATTTTTCAGTGCATTCAATGAATTTTCAGTCGAGGAGACTACAATTCAAAAACTAGGGGAAACTGGAAAGCAACCAAGAATTTCGATTCTTCAACCAGCAAGAATTCCCACTAGAAGTCAAAATGTTTTAATCGCCCAAATGTCAAAATGCTTGCTTTTAAGGATCACAAAAAGATTTGGAATTTTTAAAGTTTATGGGATTTTTGCATTTTTGCCAAATTTGGCCATTTTGGGGTTTTTGACGATGGAGAACATCGTAAAAACATCAATTTTCCATGGGGAAAAAACTTTTGAACCAAAAAAATAAAATTTTTGAAAAAAAATTTTTTCGGCTCAAAATTTGTTTTTCCATTAAAAATTGATGTTTTCATGACATTTTCCATCAGCAAAAACCCCAAAACGGGCAAATTTGGCAACAGCGAAGCACTTTCCTAAGCCTAAGCCTAAGCCAAAACACTGAAATGACCAAATTTACGAAGCACTTTCCTAAGCCTAAGCCTAAGCCAAAACACTAAAATGACCAAATTTACGAAGCACTTTCCTAAGCCTAAGCCTAAGCCAAAACACTAAAATGACCAAATTTACGAAGCACTTTCCTAAGCCTAAGCCTAAGCCAAAACAGGTAAAATATAGACTCACCTAACTTGACTCTTCAGCTTCATCATATGCACTTATTTCTTATTAATTTCCAATGAATTAGTCAATTTTTTCTGCAATTTTGTTTATTTTTCAAACCCCCACAACTTTCCTCCTACTGAAAATCCCCACCGAATTCCAAACGTATAATAGGTTTTAAACATCAGAGAATCAGAATTTATAATCGGTAAGTCTGTATCTAAATCTCCCATAAACTTAATATTACCCAAAGATTTTGGGAAAATAATCGAGAAAGATCTTGCTTTCCGCCAAATTCTCGAAAAAACGACACAGGATCAAACTTATTTATAATGTGTTGATAATTAAAAACTATAAGCATTAGCTAGAATAACATTTTCTAACCGCGCACTGGGATAAAAATTATAAATGAATTAGAATCCGACGCAGTGTTTTTTTTGTGCCAAAACATGGTTTTTGGCACAAAAAATTTGGGATGGCACAAAAAATTTTGAGCGCTTGTGCTATCTGGCACAAAATTTTTGGTTGGTCAAACATCAAATTTCCTTGATTTTTAGGCGTTTTAGGGGCTGAAAATTCTGAAAATTTTCGGGGATTCGCACCGAGTCAATGTATCTTAACATTAAATACTCGTAGACCCAGACGCGAACTAGTTCTCTGCGAACAGTGTATTAGTACTGTTGCAGCAAACTTTATAGGCTGTTAATGACTGATGAATTAAAAGAAATTCTGAATATTTTCTGTTTTTTTCAGGCAGATTCGGATTCAAAATTGGAATTCTTAATTTTCGAATTTGATTGATTCATACAGAAAAATCGATATCTTTGGTATACGATTTTTCGATCGAAAATTCACAATTTACGACTTTATTTACTCTAGTCTTTACATAATAGATATTCGTCATCGAAAATTGAATCAGTATGAACTTCCTGAACAATTCTAGAGTTTTATTTAAATTTTCTCAGCATTCCATTTCTTTTTGAGTCGCCGTGAACCATTTTCTTGCACAGTTTTTTCTCGTTTCATTGACATGGTCAGCTGAAAAATAAGTTGGGCACGATTTATAAAAAAAATTAATGCATTAAATTTAAACGTAGCTTTAATTAGTTATATTTTCATCAAACTTTTGACCTAAATCCTTTTTTTGGCCTAAAACCAATTTCAGTATGTTTCTAGTAGAAAAAATTTTTTGTGCCATTGACACAAATTTCTTTGGCTTCTTGTGCCAATTGGCACAAATGCCCGTGCACAAAAAGAACGTTGATCCGGCGCAGAGCGCCGAAAATTTTTAACAATTTTCTATTCGTAAATGGCGAAAAGAAAACTTAACCCAATTAAAAAGACAGTCAGGTTGAATATTAAAAAATTTCTCCTCAAAGTAATGCTTAAACACGAAAAAATTTTCATCAATTTCAAAAGAAAATTCCACGAAAAAAACTGTGACTGTGTTGAGCACCGTTTTTTTCCTGAAGATTTTTTCCACATGAGAACCGGACCCAAAATTTTTTTCCTCATTTTTAAAAAATTTTTCACATTTTTAAAAACGTTTATAATGTGCCTACGGTACGGATGCTTTTTTATGCATTTTAGGAGCATACCCAAGCATTTTGTCGTATTTTGGAGTCAAAACCTGCAAAAAATGAGGAAAAATTAAGAAAATTTTGGTTATGTCAGTCAAAACTCAAAATGAGCTCATGAAGGATAGAGCGGGTGAAGCATGTTAACGATAGAGTTCTCAAGAATTTATCCGCTATTAACGTTTCTGAGGTTCCGATTAGAATCATCTAGTTTTATTTAGTTCTTGGTCCGGCGCGGAGATTTTTGGATTTTCACTTTTTGAAACGCTGGAAAATGAACCTTCACAACGTTGAGAAATACATTAAAATCAAACTGATGACGTGTAATTTGTTTCAAATTCCCGGCGCGTAGCGCCGGAAAAATTTTCTGGTTTTTATATTCCAAAACGCTGGAAAATAAATCTCTCCAACAGATATTTATGAACAAAAATTCTCAAACAGCAGTCTAGAATGATGTCTTCAATTTCCATCTTCAATAAGCGCATTCAGGTTGCAAACGCTTAAAAAATTCCAAGCATCGAAAGAAAAAATTGAGAGAATTGATTAAAAATCTCAATTTTAGGGGACATAATTGACTTTTAACGATTAGAAATTGAAACGAGCTGACTTGATTGATAGAAACTGTTGAGCATTAATTAGTAAATCGAAGTAGATATGGTAACGGCCGCGCCTGATAGAAAATAGTTACCCATGACTGGCGCAAAGCGCCGGAAAATTTTGAGATTTTGACCCTTTTAAGTCAACCAAAGCGCATGTTTTCGGTTTTGAATTCCAAAAAATTTATTTCCTCATTTCCAAATTTTTTCTTCAAAAGACCCCATTATTTAAGGGAAAAAAACGGTGGCGTTGAGTTGAAAAAAAACCTGCTGGTCAATGTCGTACAGTAAGACATTATAACTACCGAAGAAGTTGACACTCTTTAAAACGTGCACATTTGAATTCGAGTTATCATAAATTAATTCTGATTCGTTAAGCGCCTCATAGCCTATTGTCCCCTACTTTTGCATTGTCCTCGGATTCATATGATTATTACTCATAAAAAGGCTTAAGTCTAAAAGTCGGTCTAAATCGGTCGACTTTTAGACCAAAAATTTAGCCTGCTACCCTAGCGAGCTAATTGTATTTAGACCAAAATTTTTCATCGAAATGACTGTTTTTTAATGCAAGAATTTCGTTTTGATCGTCAAGGTATATTGAACATTACTGAATTGATTCGTGAAGATATTGAAAGTCTGACATAGAGAAATCGAGCTATTCCTGTGGGATACTTCAAATTATAATCGGTGACACAGTAGTTCAAAGCTGTTAATATATCCTTCCAAGTTTTATTTTTCTTTGTCTTGGTGTAAGTTGAGGAAAATTCTCTCCCTATCGTCTCCCTCTTTCTGAGTACATTAGAACGATTGTTTCCTGATAAGCTGTAAATCTTGGTCTGACACTCATTTTGCTGATTAAGGTTCAATGATATATATATGACAATCTCTGTCATTAGTTTTTGTGCTCTTTTACACATAGTGTAGAAACCATTTTCAACTTAATTAATTCAAACTTGGAGGTGGGACATATCGACGCTAATGCCCTTTGTTCAGTGATCGACATAATATTTTGGAGTACTTTTTACTTCTATGCTTCATTTGTAGTTATGAAAGGCATATAAATTTATTTTACTTTTTCTCTTCATTGATTGAAAGTGGAATTTTTTACAAATGGCAACATTATTGTGAATATTATCAGTAAGGAGACTTCAATGACTATTTTATCGCGTATAAAAGTTTTTTGGTGATATAACGACGATAAAATTTGAGCAATTTGGAATTATTAGTATTCTCTTTATCGCATATTTAAAGATTTTACACATACATTTACGGTTAGGGAAACCTTTTTTCTGGGCATATTGAGTTTTTTGTTCCAGAATGCTGCAAACTGGGCATAAATCGGTAGATCTCCCTGAAACCAACCCTAAAACGTATTTTAAAAAGTTATATCTTAATTATTTATAGAGTTATGGCAACTAATATTTGATTCTATTAGTAATATAACAATTTCTACAAGTCTTTTGCTAACGGGCTAAAGTCTATAGACCGGTCTACATTTAGACTCCCAAAAAAAATCTTTTATGACTACAGACTTTAGCCGGGTCTAAATGTAGACCGGTATAGACTTTAGCTCGGTCTATAGAATTTAGACCTTAGCCTCCTTTATGAATACGGCCCATGAGTCGTGTTGTATAGTAATCTTCTTATGAAGCTGAAGTGTTGCCGTCTGCACAAAAAAACTGAACGGAAATCATATGAACTGTAGTTTCAAATTGCAAGATTTTAAATTTCTGTCAAATTACATTTTTTGAGCCAATGTTTTTTTGTGCCAAAATATGGAATGGCCCAAAAATTGTGAGTGTTTGTGCCAATTGGCACAAGTTTTTTGACTGGCCTAAGGCTTGATTTCCCTGATTTTCAGTCATTTAAGGGGCTGTGCCTGTGAAAACGCAAAATTTTCTCGGTGCTGTGCTGTGCTTCGCGCCGAGTCTATTGAGTATAATATTTACTACCTTTATTTGTCTCGAACGCGGGCGAATCCTACTCGAACAGTTCATTTGTATTATCGCAACAGACTTTGAGATTGTCAATGACTGGTGAATGAATAGAAATTATTAACTTCCTCTGTTCATTCAGTGGTATTATGAACCGAAATTCCTTTTTTTTTGTGTTCGATTCGAACAGAAAAATTGGCATTGTCGACACAATTCTTCAGCCAAAAATTTCCGCGAGAGAAAGCATATATAGACATCCTTAATTTAATATTTACATCGTTGTTAAGAAGAAATTCGTTGCCGAAAAGGAAAAATATATGGCGTAAAGTGGGGCGACTCTGACCAGAGTGCTGAATGAATGCCACACAGCAAATATAACCTGCTGATCTCAAATAGTTATCATATGGCATTTATTCAGCAAACTCTCTTCACAGTCGTCCCTGATCAAAGTCGCCCCACTTTACCTTACTTCCTGGCAAATTCAATAAAAATATCTGAATTTTCGCAGCATTCGATTTCTTTTCGAATCGTATAAACTGTTTTCTCGATCAGTTTCACTGACATGGATCAATAAAATAGGGTTGGCACGATTTTTATGCAAATTACTGCGTTGAAAGTTATATCCTTTGTTTTTATCGAACGTTTGGCATAAAGTTTTTTAATGATTTTCAGTATGTTTTCAGGGTAAAAAATAATCTTTTTTTGTGCCATTGGCACAAATTTTTTGGCCCTTTGTGCGAGCGAATTGGCACAAATGTCCGTGCACAGAAAAAACACTGAGCAGTAGGTAACTGATTTGGGTAATCTTTACGAAGTGTTAGCATGTCTTTTTCATTTTTGGATCGAGAAAACTCACTTCTAAGCACTTGCTAACCTCCCCAACCAAGTCTTTTCAAATTTGACCAGTTCTCCCTTTGAACGTTTCATCGGAGCATTTTTCAGTCAATTCATAGATAAAGCATTCTCATATCTCTTGTTTTTCAGGGTCTATTTTATTTTTTTTGCTTCAAAAGTTACATTTCAAAAAATCTGGCTATCGCCTCCTTTAAGATTGGCTATTATCCCGGTACCCATCTGCTCGAAACTCTTACCGATATCGGGGGTTTTTTTAAAGCACGAGTCCCTTTAGCATTCGTGCTAATGAAAAAATATTTCGTTAGCACGAATGCATGGCTGATAAATGTTACTTTGTTGCTGTCAAACTAATGTTTGAGATTGTCAATTCTGATAACGTGCTCTAATTGTATAAACTCATGGAACCATGCTTGATATTGGTACTTTTGAAAGAAATAAAGCTCTCTTCTGATTTTAAATAAATCAGCTCGTTCCTACATTTTGCAGTTACTGACAAGTAAATATTCAGTACCCAGTTCGACAGAAATACTTCTAGGAATCACTAAATTCGCATTCTGTTTGGGTGAAAATTTACATTTTTTCCTCGTATCTGGAACCGAATTTCAACTTCAAAACTGGTTTTCGATTGATTTTTTCAGAAAACATACAATTAATTATATTTACTACTCACTATTACTGACTTGCCTTAACTTCAGCATATGTCAAAATAGCTGTTTTCAAATTACCTAAGTAGTGTCCAAGAGATTAGAGCCGAAGCGAATTCAGATTCGATCCGCAGTCATTCGCTATGCAAAAGTGATGAAGAGAATGAGAAATTAAAGTTGAAATTCAGTGCAAAGAATTAGAGATTTTTCTGGAAATTCAGGTTTAATTTAGTCGTAATTCAGTGTCTTATCGATTTTAAGATAAACATCAGCAGGCGAAGTGTTCGTTCGTTGAGGAAGATTCGTCCACCGATATATATTCGACATATTCTAAAATAGTGAGCGAGAATTCTTGTTGATATCTTCTTGAATACTTGCCCAGAGACCAGAAATTAAAAATTTTGACGGGATCTCCGAACTATAACATATTCTATACCCATGATTACATTTTTAGGGGCTCATTGCAACGGCCATGAAATAGTACTACTTGCTGATGACAACACAGAGCAAAAGATCGAGGTCAATGCCATCCCCAAGCGTTAAAAAATGTGTGCTTACGTCGAGAGAAATAACAAGATGAATGAATAAAGTCAAGCTTTGGAAATGCTTAGTTTTCAAGTAAGTGAGTGAATCCCTATGTTTCCATTGAAATGCAATTCATACCTGAACGATAGGTGCAACTCGGTACCAATGAGGTGACTTCAATTCAGATGACTCGATTAACTATCAACCACTAAGTACTAGATAATCAACCAGTTAGGAAATAAACTAACCAACCAACTTATCTGGGAATCAACCAACCGGAAAGAAAATCAATGAACCAACCAACCATTAACCAGATAATCAACCAATTAATAAGCCAGCCAACCATTGAAGCAAAAAATCAATCCACAAATCAGAGAATCAGCTAGTCAACCAACCACTTAATCAGGGAATCAACCAACAAATCAGAGAATCAATGAACCAACCGACAAGGAAATCAATCAACCACCTAATCCGACCAGGGAAACAACCAATCAACCAGCAAATCGGTGATAGGACTGAATCTATTAATCAAGGAATCACTTAATCACTCGGGGAATCAATGAGCCAACCAGCCAATCATTGAATCAGGGCATCAGCCAGCCAAACATAAAATCGACCAGTCAATCAGAAAATCAACCCACCAATCATAGAATCAACTAACCAGAAAATCAACCACCAACTGATCAACTGGATCAACCAATGATGTGATCCAACCGGAGAATCAACCATCTAATTAAAAATCATCCAACCAATCAGGAAATCAATCAACCAACCAATAGACGAATCAATGAATGTGATGCGCCCGAAGATTTTGAAATTTTAATCGCCTAACATGCACCAGAATGCACTTTTTAAGACTTTTCCAAATTTTCCTGGCATAATTTTTTCTCTAACTCTACAGTTTTTTGCGTGGTACACTGGTATGTCCTAAAAAGCATGTAGACACTGAAATAAGCTTGAAAATCAAGTTTGATTGTATTCTGTCCATTTTCTGTGAGATAAATGTACTATGCATCTGGTTCCCTACCCTCGCATGATATGCAAACCACCCGAACGATTCGGGAACCAATCAACTTTTTGAGGTGGCTGGTACCAGATTAACCGACAGCGTTTGTCCTGGTATGTGCTCTTTGCCTGAAAATCGATAGAAATGCCGATTTTTGAACTCAAGAAGAGTTCAAAACTTATTTCTCCTGATCAAATTGGTCTCACTCTTTTCAATTGTGATTATTTCTGACCAAAATTCTTAGCTTCCAATGTTGAGCACCCTATTGCAGCCCATTTCGCGATCAGGAAATCGACATGCAAATCAATAATGCGCGACCTGTGGCGCAGACAAATTTGCATAGCAATAGAGCACCAAAGAAAGAAGAAAATATGATGAAATTATTAATTACTTTTGGTTATATTTTGGAATTTTTCTGGCAGCGCCCATCAATAAACTTTATCCCCGCTTTAATGTTAATATTTGCATAAATATTTTAGTAGTCTGTAGTAGGGCTGTTTCGATCAGAGAATTTTAGTAATTTCGAGTTCGAGTTCGAGTTCGAGTTTAGTCTTTTTGCTTTTCCGAGTTCGAGTTCGAGTTCGAGTTTAAAAATTGTTTCGAGTCGAGTTCGAGTTCAAGTAATTCACTATTGTATATAAGCATTCATTTTGTTGCATAAATGCCAGTCAATATTGTTACGCACCTGGTCTGGTACAACTGAACTACATAGAAGTGTTTAGCATATGTCATAGTTACTAGTGTAGAATTTTATGCAGTCACTATTTGTGTCATACTTGCAGGTTGAAGCAGATCGTATTTTTTAATCAAATGCATTATTCTGTATTTCCACACCAATTATACATTTTATCTATTTAGGCAATATTTGACTTGACATCATTAATAAAATGCCTAGAAAAAGTATTATTTGGGATGACTTTGAAGAAACAAATGGCAATATGTCAAAGTGCAATTTTTTCAGTATGAAGCTCGCTCAATTGTCTTGTTCATCTACAAAAAAAAGTACACAGTCACACCAGTCGAAATTCTAATTTTGTTCTAAAACCAATCAATTTAACTTCAGAGCTCGTTTTTCTGAAATGGAACATTTGAAGAAAAAGATACAAATGGAAATGAAAAGCCAAAAAATTTTAGATGACGCGTTTCAGCCAGTGAGTTTCATAGTTTATTGAAAAAATTCATTTGAAATTCAGATAATTTTCAGATAAAATAATGGATCAACAGTGATGCTCGTTCCAAAAAAAATGATAAAAAAAATAGCTGAAATGATAATTTTAGATGATCTACCATTCAGCCACGTAGAAGACATTGGTTTCATGGCCCTTATGAAGGAAGTAAGATAAGAAATATGAATCAAGTTTTTGTTTAAGTTGGTGTGTGCCAATTATCTATATTCAGCTACTCATGTAGAGAACTGTTATATACTACGCTTTCTTCAGATTATTCCTTCATATAACTTGAAATCACGCTGCTTCTACACAGAAAAAGTAGACGAAGTATGAAATTGCGAGAAAAAGTTGAATTAGAAATTCAAACTTTCATCTATAATGGAGTATCTTTTATGACTGATATTTGGTCGAATCTGACGGAATCGCTGTTAAGGTAAATATGCATTACATCTATTCAAATATATAGCTTATTTTTTGGCAATTAAATCAATCATTGCCTTTACCTTTTTTATTTTTAGCTTGACTTTGCATGGAGATGAATAAAATGTTTGGGAAATTATGTTACTTATGACATATCTTTATCTTAAACACTAAGCAGGATTTCTTAATTCCATTATATTCTAAAGTTTAAACTCGAAAAGAACTCGAAATAATGGTTAAAAAAAATCGAGTTCGAGTTTTAAATTTCCAAGTTTTCGAGTTCGAGTTCGAGTTCTAGTTGCCAAAATTGTCGAGTTTTAATCGAGTTCGAGTTCGAGTACTCGAAACAGCCCTAGTCTGTAGGAATGGTCCTAGTATCCCGATCCATGGATATCCGCCTAAATTTTTGGATCTGGATCCAATCTGGATCTGCAGAACCAATTTTTTTTGGATCCAGATCCGCCAAACCAAATTTTTTAAGATCCGGATCTGCTGTTGTCGATGATTAAGATATTTTTGGTAGGATCGTAAATTTGACCAGCACCACTGAATAATTGTTCAGAAGGGACACCTGTTGCTGGTGCTAATTTAAGTTTACTTTCTGCATGAAGCAATTGTTCAAAGACGTTTGACATTTAAGTTCATGCTTTAATTTGGTTTTTGAATTGCTAGGTTCACTTTTTTGGCTATCTTCAAAGAAAACACAAAAATTAATTCTTTAACATTTCTATACTAGTAGCAATTTGTTCCACAATTACTTCTATTTTCATTATCTTCTTTTTATTTAGCCGCAAACTGCTTATACTCGTATATTGCCATATGTTTCCTCTCCAAATGTTTTCTCTGACATCCAGTAGCACAACCTTTTCTGGATAACTGTATTCTGCATTTATTGCACTTTGCCTTTTCTTCATCATCTGGGAACATTGTGAAGTAGTCCCACACTCTGCTAGTTGAAGAAGAACTTGAATCCATAATTTCTGAAAAAAGTTTCTATTTCTATTTATTTACTTTCTGATGAAACCACTATTAATCTAAACATGAATACAATTTAATGAATGAAAATTACTAATTGTTACATGTGAACTATTTCAATAAACGAACACCTCAATCGTTAATAATCTATTAATCTACTCACAGCAATGAATATAAATTCATACAACTCAATTTTAGACAAATTAAACATAATTGTACTTATAGAAAGATCTGGATTTGGTCGGATCTGTCCCTCAAGGTCCGGATTCGTTGAACCAAATTTTTTGGATCCGGATCCACTGAACCAAATTTTTCAAGACCCGGATATGCTGTCATCAAAAAAGTCGATCCGGCCCATCCCTAATAGTCCGTCCACATTCTTAACTTTATTATTGTTTGTTTTTGCGTATGCGTACTGTTGGTACACGAAATGCTTTAGGCCCATCTTCAACTCCGGCCTGTCCAGTGGGTATCCATTTTCCTCTGGCAGTCTACGAGGTCCGCTCTGTCTACGAGGTCCGCTCTGTGTTCCCGAACAACCATCTTTCTTTAACTCCAAGTAAAGACCTGCACAACACCAAGCCTGCGTTCCGGTGAAAATTATCGAACTTCAAGGCTGATAGTCTCGGAATAATTCTTCTTAAACTAAGCGTGATTCAACTGTTGAAAAAGTTAATTTTTTCCAGAACTTATCAAATTTAAATTGACCCATTTATTACGGTCTGCTACTTACAGATCTAATTATCTCTTTGTCAAATCGATCAAAAATCAGTTTCCCAAAAACGCAATTTCAACGTCATTATGCAAATTATTTCGCGCCCTTTTCTCTAATTTGGTGCAAACATTTTTTGCGGAGTTGATTGGTAAAAGTGGCCCCGGGTGGTGGTAATGGATTTCACCCAAGCGAATCCACTTGAAACGTTCCATTTCATTTTTTTGTTCAATTTTCGATGTGTTAGATGATGAAGAGAAATATTGCAAATTTCCTTTTTGATTAACACAGCAAATATATATATATATATATATATATATATATATATATATATATATATATAACACGTAGGTAGAAACTAATTATACGGCTTTATAGAAAACATTTATATACCGATGAAAAACCTGTTCTATTTTTTGGCAAAAACTAGATAAGAAAGAAAAATGACAGTAAGCAAACGATGTTATATCGTAGAATGTTTCTACTTTATATAATTTCCGGTTTTAAGTAAAAGTGTGAGAAATATTGTTGCATTAAGCTCAAATATAAACTGTATTAAAAAGTAGATTTTCGCTTATTTTATACTTATTTTTGTTTTTTACCACTTTTGATGTTTATTTTTTCCATTGGCTATATCCTTCTTTCACATTCTTCAATTTTTCATTGTTATATAGTAATTTTTCAAAATTTTTATCATACCTCATTTTGATTTCCTGCGATTTGATTAAGACTTCTATCATTTTCCTTACCTTGATTTATTCACCACATCAATACTTTCAAATGTATGATTACTTTAAAAAACAAAAAACTGGCTCCAATTGTGATGCAATAAGTGTCGCCTCAAAAATATAGGAAATTGAGGTCGATGTTGCCTCGCAGATCCCAATGACTTACATAATAATGATGTTTTTCTCCAAAAACTGGTACCCCTTGATATTAGTTGGAAAAAATATCACCGCAATTATTTTTCGACATATAACACAAACACATGTGCCAAAATTAAGATACTACGACCATGAAGTCCACCGAAAATAAATTTACCAAACTGCGCATAATTTTCTGACCTATAATGTCTTTTGGTTGGAAATTCTTTTTTTGTCTCCAAAATTTCTCTCAAGGATCTTTCCTTAAACATTTTGAACTCCTGCGCAGGTTATATAAAGTTTAAATTTTCAGTTTTTGTTTCTTCTCGGGCATAAAACAATGAAAGTTTTACTCATTATTTACAAAACTTATGCACGGGCGCATCATCTTTTCGCCTTGACATGAAAACTGGTTGGGATTATAAGACGAAGCGATGATGATGATGATGCCCTAAAAAATTCCATTAGTTTTACTAGTTCACCGTATGAATGACGATTTTGGAATTTTTGGCCCCAAAAAAATGGTTTATATATATGCAGAAAATTGTCCAAATGATCTTCTTAATTAGCATTTTCGGGGTTCAACCTTGGACAAAACGCCGTCTTGTTCTACTTTTTTGTCGGGTGTTGGAAAGGGCGGTGCTTTAGACACTTATTTCGATCAAGAATATCGAAATATAAGTTTTCAATTTTTTTCTTTTCAATTTCGATCTCAACGCATTTTCCCCAAGAAATAGGGCAGGCTATTTTGAAAAAAAGACCTGCTTTTCTGCGCCCAGCAGGTCCACCGTCCTGAACTTGCCGTTTTACTTTCGCCGGTGAAGAGAAAATTCCGGTTTGCTCGATCCGCCTTATTTTCCCTAATATTGTGCAGTGGTATATACAATATTGTATATAAGACTCTGTACAAAATTTTGTATTTTTTTTTTCTTTTGATTCAGGTTCTAAAAAGTGATTAAAATCGAGTCACGTTGATGACGACTTCTTTTTCTAATGTGTAGAAATTTAGTGTGACCAGATCTTCAAAAATCGGTCTGTTTTAGATATATAGTAGCAAAAGAAGCGTTTGGTAAAAATTTTTCTTTCTAAACATTTCGTCTAGGGTGCACTTTAATTAATTCATTTTAGATTCTGGTTCGTTAAAATATTAGTTAGTAATTAAGGTCCTCATTCTATAGATCATTAATTGTTTTAGAACTTATATTTCAACTTTTTAGCTGCCATATTCAACTGGTGCTATATAATTTGGATCGTTTTGCGTTCGTACCGGGGGATTTTTTTACCTAATGCGTTAAAAACATGAGTACGAAGCAAAATAATATGTATATGGCTTTACATTTGACGTTATTATTCATACAAGCTATAGCTGGTAAGTTCATTTATACTGTAGTGTAAAATTTTAAATTTCCACTTCATTAGTTAATTATATGGAATTTTTTTTTGTGGGCGAGAAATGACCGAAAATCGTAACAAATGGAGCGGAAATTACTGTATTAAAATCGTCATGAGTCAACTTGTTCACAATTGCATCCCAGTGCACATCATCTTCGCACTATTTATCACCCCCCAATTCTTGCAATGAAGAAAAATCCTTACCCATTTCTGTTCGTGCAAAAAGTAGCCCAAAATAACCGTCACGCCGAAATACTCTGGTTTTAGGCGCAGGGACTCTTTTTGAGGGGTATACGCAATGCGCAACTTGTCATATTTTGACCATTTAACATTTGATCATTTAATTTACGCGGGCAATCCTACCGTATCAGTTTTAGGTCGTTTTTTCCAACTAATATTCTGAACATTGGCGTTTATAGATGAACAAACTAAACTATGCTTGAATGATTTAGGTTCACTTTTTGCCCCCAGATAAAACCATCTTTTTGCACGAACGTATATAACTTGCATTAGCATCGCTTTTTCACCCGGCAGCATTTCCTAACGTTCTACTAAGATCCAGTAAACGATCTCAATTAGAAGAAGAAAATTGGGCCAACATCAATGATAAAGCGAAGCAACAAAATTCGGTTTTTATGAACAAAAAGATTTCGCACGAAACTAGTTCAATGGTCATGCCGAACAAAAATGAACAAATGACGACAAAAAGTTGGTCTGATTCATCGAATTCCATTGATATTAATGCTCCTGAAACCACAAATGGATATCCAATTGAAACAATGAATCAAGAAATGCAAACTGAAAGTTCAAAAAATTTTAATAGTGAGGCATCACCAAGTGATTCTTCAGACACCACTAGTGAATCATCAGCGAATACTATCCCGAAGATTTATGGCCGCGATAATGAGCATAACTACCAAAAGAATGAAATATCGTCGAGCAGACCTGACACTCCTATTGAATTAAATAACGGCCCGCAGAAGCAAGCAAAAGTTTATGGTCGGGATAGTGAAGTTGCAAATCAAATAGAAGATGACGAAAAAAGCAGTACATCGAATTCGAAAATAACAACAGTTTCTAGTGACCAAATTGACTACTATAGTCGAGAAATACACGAACAGTATGTCACCGAAATTCAAGGAATAAGTGGCAGAATCATGGAAACTACCACCTTCGCTTCGATCGATTCTACGTTAACGATCAATCCCGATGGTATACCTCAAAATCCATACGCCAACGCTGGTGTAACTCCAGACTACAATGCAATCAAGAAATCGTGCATCCCAAGCCAGCTCGGCTCTGGAACCACAAGCCAAACTTTGACAACCACGACAGAAGATGACGCTTATGAAGTGATTTGCAGGCCTGAAACTGTAGCTGGACTCAATCCTACTGTGGTTTCGGATACCACTTTTCCTACTAATATACCTGCAGCGCAGTCCACAGTAGCAGTGACTCATCAGCCATACTTCCATGTTACGAACCAGCAGCCAGAAAGTAGTACATCAGAGTCAGCTGAAAAAATATGCAATCCTGCATTCACAAGTACTATAACGTCTGTTGATATTGAATTAGCCACTACTATACCTTATTACACAACTCATGAATTAATGTCCACTGTTCAAATCACGACATCCATGCCACCATTGCCAGTTTACGTTTCTGACACTTCCCCTCAACTTACCTTTACCCAGTCATTAACAACATCGCTCTTCATCTATCCCTACTCACCAATAACCGCAACCACCACCGTGAAACCGACCAAAGCTTATATCCCCTGTTACCCCGACTGCCCCGAACCAGTTATTCCTCTCCCACCGACTTTTATTAATCTAGAACCTTTGCCTTGCCTTGGTGACTGCAACTCGGTTCCAAGTGGGCAGCCCTGCGATCCCAACTGCGCTCCTTGCAATCCTAATTGCCGGGAAATCGATGAAGTATTGTGCGACCCGACTTGTAGCGAAAATAGTCCAAAAATCCCTTGCGATCCGACCTGTGTAGGGAATTTAGAGCCTGTAAGGACGCAACCATGTTCTAAGGAATGTCTCCACAATCTTCCTTGCGATCCAAACTGCATCGAAACTGGTAAGCCTTGCGTCGACTGTAATATTCCAAATCCAAATATTCCGTGCGATCCTAACTGCAGTCAAAAACCGGGCAATACACCCTGCGATCCTAACTGCGGAGTAAATTTTAGGACTACGCTCTCACCTGAACCTTCTGAGACTATAACTATAGCAGGCATTGTAGCTTATCCCGTCGAGACTGTCCAATTAGTCCCGACTTGTCTCGACTGCCCGGATCAGCCTCAACTCCCCCAGTATTTTACAAAACAACAATCTCCAAACCCATCCGTTGAATTTCCTACTCCAACTCTCAAACCGAAATGTCCACCTGACCTCAATGCGTACCCTTCTCGCACTATAGCCTATAAAGAAGATACCGTCAGAGTCGTGCATACGGACTGCAATACCCAGGATAAACGCGACGACGCCGCTTACATCCATTTCGAATGCGACGTCAACAACCCTTTGGCCTGCGATCAAAAATTGTTCGAAGTTTGCAATTTTAGGAACGGGACGTACAAGTGCGAGTGTCCGCCCAATCATTCCCGATTGCCCGACGGGCGCTGTCTTGGTAAGTTTCTAGTGTTAAGATTTTTTTCAGCCAAAAACCGACCAACATTGAATTCTTCATGATGTAGCTTACAAAAGTTGACATTTTTTCCAGACGTTTAGGGCACAATTTTTGTGCGATTCGACTTAGTGTTCGATTAACCTATATAAGTTGAAAATTAGTAGTACCTGGAAATGAGGTATTTAAAGTAAATTTACACGTTGATTATCGTGGCAGCATTTATTCCGCATAAAAGTCAAAATCCGTATAGTTAGTTCCAGTACTCCAAAGTTTAAATTTTTTTTATTTTTTGACATTTTTCGGTTTGTATACATATTTCAAAGTATCCTGTCTCGGAAAAGACATGACTCTTAAGCCAAATGTTCATTATATGCCGAAGACCATACTCTATATAAAGGTACGAAAAAATTTTTCAATCCCTTACTTTACATTTCTTATGCTATCGTAAAGTGTCAAAAAGGAAGTCGAAATTAACCGAAGAAGTCATTTGGAGCCTTTTTCGGGTACCTTTCCATAGGATGGTACCCAAAAAAGAAACAAAAATTAATATTTTTTGAACCGTTTTTCGGATTTTTCTGGTGAAAAAATTGAAATTTTTTTCTTTCAGATACCCCTCCCCCAAAATTTTTGAGGATTAGTGACCCTCGGCCCCAAAAAAGTCGTCCGTTCTCCCCAAACTTCGGAGCCTCGTTACATGTATGGTTCAAAAGCATGTTTGAATGACAGTGCGAGGTGTGCAAATATTTACATCTCACGAAATTTGTATATCAGATTGAAATTTAAAACAATTTGTTAGACATTACTGCCTACAAAAATACAGAAAAAATTCTGCGTCACCCGTAACGGAAGGTGCCTGGAGAGAGCTATCGGCTTTTTTCTTCCTCTTTTCTGACACTTCAAAACGGGTTAAAATTGTGTAAAGCCCAAGGTCACTTTCATATCCATGTTAGAGAATTGTTTCCTGCATATGTTTTACTATAGGGTTGTGTTTATTGAAATTTAAATGCATGAAATGCTAAAAATTTCGAAAGTTTAGGATACTGTAGCCATGCGAACTTTGACTTTCACACAAAATCAATTCTGGAACGATACTCAACATGTAAAATTACATACTTGTTGTAATATAGGTTATTTTCAGATATGATTAATTAATACAGTTTATGGTGTTCTAAGATTATCTAAAACGATTGCATTAACAATTTCTGATCGAGCTTAAAAGTTCAGCGATTGATTCGTCCATCTAATTTCTTGACCCATTGGTCTTGGTACCTGCAGTACTGTCAGTCAAAACCTAAACATTGCTGGAAATGCACTCGTTGGACATCAATTTTTGGAGTTTTCCAAAAATCTGAAATTCAGGAACCCAGTTGCATCAACGACTGTGAACTTGATTTTTTAATTACTGCATTTCATTCAGACATGCACGGCAAGAATTTTCCAGCGGGAGGGTTCTCGGACTTGTATGGCTGTGGGCGAGCAGAAAAAACAAAAAAAAGTTCTGCAAGCTTGTTTTTCATACAGAATGTGCACAAAAATAATCAAAAAAGCTGTCTTGGAAAAAGTTCAGGGGAGAGTGGCCAGGGTATCAGGTGAGGGGGTTTACTCCCCCACCCCCACGTGCATGTATGATTTCATCAGGAGCAAAGCTCAAAGTATTAAATTTCCCTTAAAATAATGATGCAGTATTTTTTTCGAACTAGTTTTTCTTTAATTAGAATAACAATACATTATATTATTTTTAACAGAGTATGATGCAGTATTTTGGATAATACAATGAAACATGCACTGCAAGAATTTTCCAGAAGAGGAGCCGTTAGACTTTTCATGGGAGTCTGAGCAAAAAATGAAAAGAGAGCTCCATGAGCATTAATATCAAATGTAATGTACGGAAAGTTGCCCAGAAATGGCGCTTCAAAAAAGTCAAGGTGGGGTAAATACATTGTAACTAATTGCAGAAATTACCCATTTTATTTTTTTTTCTCTTTCCAGGAAATTTGATTCTGAACTTTTTACTTAGTTCAGTCCTCTCTAAACCTCAATTTGATGTACTACCATTAGAAAACTATTCCAGTTCAGTGAAATTCCAGAAATAAGAAGCGACTAATAGAAAACTGATTTCTCTCCACTTGATAAAGTTCAATAATTTAAGGATTCCTGAATCAAGTTTTCAGTCTTACAAACTTTCGATGCAACGATTCAATTTGCAGCAAAAAATTCACATTTCATTAGAAAAAAAGAAAATTTTGAGCGTTCATGTAGCGTCTGGAGTAAAAATCTGAAGTTCAAAACTATACTTCAAGCAGCCCAGCCCTGGACGAGGGGCTACTCCAGCAGCCGTTTACATAGAAAAATGGAGGATTACTGAACATACTTTACAACACCACTGAGTTTTTGATGAAGAAAAGAATTTCTGCTCCCATGTTGGATCCATAAAATTATGCATTCGTGCTTGTTCTCTAAGTCTAAAAATTTGTATTTAATCAAGCATGCTTACGCTATAAAATATGAGTCAAAAAGGAAAGTTGACTTTTCGAAGAAAAAAAATTCACTTCACGAATAATCCTATTCTTATTCATTTGTTTACCTTTTTGTTATAGTCGTCAACGAATGTTTCGAACCGGCGTTGAACGATTGTTCGGAAGATGCGTCATGCACAGACACCCTCGAATCATATATTTGCTCATGCAAAAAGGGTTTCACCGATTTGTCGCCCGATACAGTCAATAAACCGGGTCGAATTTGTAAAAAATGTAAATTTTTTGATGTTGTTTTGCTTATTGTTTTGCTTCATTTTTATGTTTTTTCTTTTCAGTTGTCAACGAATGTCAAAATCCGTCGAAATATGCCGTCGATTGCGATAAAAACGCCGTTTGTCAAGATACGCCCACGGGGCACACTTGCGTTTGCAATTCGGGATTTTTCGATGTTTCGGAACGATATAATTTGAAAGCGGGACGAAAATGTGAACAAGGTAACGTGATATTTCTTGCATGAAATATTTCATCGTATTAGTCATAGTCACTTATCAAAACCAAACATAACCGGTGTTTATATAATTTTTCATATTCTTGCGGTTTAGGTTTGATTCGAAGTTACAGACGCATAATCTATTTTTAGTAATTTCTGGGCGATTCGTCTGTAAAATTACGTTCGGTCTTTATCGCCATTGCGCTTGAAATTTCGACATTTTCTGTCTACCTACATAAAACAACAAGTTGCATTTAATAGAAAAAAATCCTCTATCGATCAAAAATTTGTATTTCAAGCGCGAAAAAAATCAAAAATGAAGAAATAAAATTAGAATACAGTTTTTTCGTTTCTGTAGCTCTCAAGAAAAGCGACTTATCCAAGAGACGGTAGAATTTTTCTGCTCGGAAATTTTCCTGAAAATTTACTCAACAGCTTTCTGAAATTTTTCCTTTTACCAAAATATAAGTGGTGCCGGTTGTGATTTGTGTTTTGTTTGGGAATTTCAAGCGATCATTTCTTAAACGAGAACTATAAATTTTGTGAAAGAAAAAAGAAAAATGATCTTTATACGGTATGAATTCTGCATTCTGTAACATTTTTGTATCTGAATTTGTGTATCTCCTATCCATCGTAAATCGTAACAACGGCTCCTTATCAACACTTTGCGATAAAATTTTAAAAAATTGGGTGAAATTTTTTAGGTTACTGTAATTTCTCAGTCAAGTATTGATTTATATTCTGCTGAAATTTCAAAAATATTGCACATAATGTAAAATTTTGCAAATATCAATACCAATTCTAAATAAGAAGGAATCAAAAAATGTGATTAAAAATCTGATTCATAATTTAAACTGGTAACTTACTTTTCAGTCGAATCTACAAAAATATACAGTTTTCGGCCTACAGGCAAGAATATTTTCTAAATGTTTTATCGACCAAATTGTGATTTATCTGATCCTGGTTAATTCGAAACCCATCTAATCATCTAATCCGTAAAAATATTTGTGCAAACCATCTTGAGTTGTCTTACTGACTATACCTGTAAGAGGTCCGACCAGTTGGGGGTCTAAAACAGTCGAAAATTTCCCCGAAAAAAGCCAAAAAGGCACTTTTTCCCAATTTTTTCGAGTTTGGGGGCTGGGTGTAGGGTTGGCCAAGTTGAGGGTCCCCACCCCCGCCTCCAATTACAGGTATGTTACTGGCAAATTCATGCCCTATATTTCAAATATTCCGCTGAGATAGAATTTCCGCGGTTGATATTTTCTGTGGGATATTAATGTAAAAGTAATATTGTAGATATCAGACATGCACGCCAAGAATTTTCCAGGGGGAAGGGTCCCCGGATTTTTCGTCGGGGGGGGGGGGGTCCGTATCGGTGAGCAAAAAATAAAAAAAGCTCCACAAACATGTTTTTCATACAAAAAAAACATGAAAATTATCAAAAAATTGTTTTCGAATAATCTCAGGGGGTGTTTTGTGTGTGCAGGGTTACAGGCAGGAGGGTTTACCACCTTCCCCCTCAATGATTCTGAACCCTTTCATTTCATTTTCATAGGCATTTTCAGACCTGTTTTGGTTACTTTTAGCTTAAAAATGGATATTTTTCCCCAGAAAATGACCCTTGCAAAGGCATCAACGATTGTTCCAAAAACGCCACCTGCACCAGCAACAAGGGCATCTACACTTGCCAATGCAAAAGCGGTTTCGTCGACGTTTCGCCGGACAAAAATTACCCGGGTCGCGATTGTCGCCAAACGACAATAAGCACGGGTTCTTGTTCGGCTCGCGACGGACCTAATCAGAAAAAATGCCCGCCAGGTGATTCTTCTTGTTACGTTGAGCTGACCGAAGCGACCGGTAATCAACCGTCAGGGACTTGTACGTGCCCTGCCGGTACGGTATGGGATACGGACGAAAAACAGTGCATAGGTAAAATTGGAAGCAATAATAAAAAAAACAAAATTAAACGGCTTTCGGCATCGTAGTTGCTAGACGTGAATGATCCAAATGCCGGTAACAATTAGTTTTAATCAGCTAATTAGCAATGCACGTTAACAATTGTTGCATGATTAAATTCCTCGATTTTGCAAAAAAAATGGTTTTTTGTTCTTGTAAAAAATGTTAGTTAACATTCAATTACAGTAAATTATTGATTGATGAGCAAAAATCTAGAAAAATTAATTACATCTTATCATATGTAGAATCGAGCCTAAAAAATATGTACATTTTTACACATCGGCTATAGCGAAAATTTTGATTTTAAGGGTTTACTGTAGCTTAAATTTCGAATGAGCCAGCGCAGGTTATCCAAAATACTGTTTTCCGTTTTTTTTCTCGAAGATTTCGAAGCTCGCAAATCAGCTCAAACGATCGTCCCTCAGTTGTTCCTTAACTAGTGATTATCATACATGTAACAAGACCCTGAGGTCTGGAGGGTCCGACGACTTTTTTTGGGGCCGGGGTCACTAATTCCCAAAATTTTAGGGGGGGGGGGGGGTTCTGAAGGAAAAAAATTGGATTTTTTGACCAAAAAGGTCCGAAAAACGGTTCAAAAAACACTAATTTTTGTCTAAAAAAAACTGTAAAAAATGTTAAAAAATCGACATTTTTGACCATTTTTGGTTCAAAAATTGACATTTTTCATTAAAAATACTGACATTTTTCCGTATGTTTCCAACAAAAAGTATGGGGTCCCTATGACTATCATATGGCTAGCCATAGGATTGGAAAATCCTTGGGGTTCATCCAATGGCCAGCTATATGGCCGACGATTTCTGTTGGGTTCCAATAGCGCTTCCAGCCTCCGAATTACATGTATGGTGATTATGTAAAAAATGTAGCAATATAGCTATCGTAATCAGACATGCACGGCAAGAATTTTCCAGAGGGAGGATCCTTGGACTTTTTGTCCAGGGGGTAGGAAACAAAAAAAAAGTTCTGAAAGCTTGTTTTTCATACAAAATGTGCACAAAAATCATCAAAAAAGCTGTCTTGAAACAATTTCAGGGGGTGTTTGACGATTTTTTTTGGATCAGGGGAGGTGGCCAGAGTCTCAGGTAAGGGCGTTTACCCCCTACCCCCTTTGTACATGTATCATCGTAATTTATCTTATAGAAGTGACGATTGGCTTAGATTTAGGCATCATTTAGTTACTGAACTGTCGTCTCAAATCGCATGTTCAAGCAAGACATGGAAATTAATTCAATATTTTTTTGCACTAATTCTAAAAACAGAATTTTAGAAGCTTGCATGTGTTCTTATTTTATTAGAGCATGAAATTTAGATCTACTAATTTTCTATTCTTTGAAATTAACCTTTACTAAATCCGGCGTTCGTATAAATAATCAAGTTTCTTACAAAAATTTAGTACCCGATCTGTGTCGAAGTGGTAAACACGATTGTCACTCTAATGCCAACTGCATTAGTCGAGCAACAGGTTACGATTGCGAATGCAAAGCCGGATATACGGATCTTACGCCTCAACCTAATCGCGGACGATCGTGTGTTCTGCGTGAGTCGAAAAAAAGAAAAACGTTTACATTTTCCTTCCTGTCTTTTGTTTTTTCTTAGTTCTTTGTTTACAAGTATTTTCGTATTGCTTATTTTTATTTTTTTCGTTTATCCTTAATTTTGCTTTTGCTCATTTTTTATCCTAGCTTCTTCTTATAATATCATTTGTTTTTTTCTATTTTTAGCCGAAGACAAATGCGACGATAGATCTAAAAACAAATGCTCGCCGTTCGCCAAATGTTTCCCGGAATTGCAAAGCTACCGGTGCGAATGCGAAGCCGGTTATTTGGACGTCTCGACCGAAGAAAGTAAACCTCGCGGCTACGTCTGCGTGAAAGGTATAGCGAGATTTTTTGTCGCAAAAAAATTTTCTTACCGTATTTGTTTTCGTTTCTAGAAAAAGAACAGTGCAGCGACGGGCGATTAAATTCTTGCGACGAAAATGCCGATTGTATCAAAAGACCGGGCGGTTACGATTGTTTATGCCAGGAAGGATACAACGACGTTTCGTATCAAGCTAATTTGCAGCCCGGTCGTGTTTGTACATTGGGTGAGTAGTTTTGTAGGATCAAATCGAAGACGTTAGTGAGAAACATTCCTTCTATTCTCGTTAAAATTTCTGTCGATTGAAATTTTTTGATTTGCAAATGGTCAGAAATTTTCATACTGTAGTAGACCCATTATTTTTTCGAATGAAAATGGTCGAAAATGCTTATTGAAGTGTTAAAAGCTTACATGACTCAAAATTTGTCATACATGCTTCGACATTCTTTTTGTCATAATTTTAAGAAGAATGCTTGAAACGAAAGGGATCTATTTGCCAAAAACTATGTCATGATAGCAACAATGCAATTGTTCCAATAACTTTCTATCGGAAATAACTTAAAACTGGCATATTGTTTAAAATCCTTCAAAATATAAATGTATTTGGGGGAAGTGCCGTGAGAACCTTCCACCCAGAAATCTTTGGGCATATGGTGAGCCAAGTCAAAATTTGCCAATCATATGGTTTAAATGGACTAGCCATAAGAACCTCCATTCTTTTGGTTGAAAAAAATTGAAAATTTCAATTTTTTGGTAGAAAATGGTCATTTTTGATCAAGAAACGGTCAAAAACGTCAATTTTTCAGCGCTTTGCGCAATAAATACATATATTCGTGGTATTTTAGACGAAAATTAATATTTTTTGGAATCGTTTTCCGACGTTTTGGCCGAAAAAACGTTGTTTTTTTTCTTCTCAGCGCTCTCCCCTGAAATTTTGGGCAATTGGTGTCCCTCTAGACACCGGAACTCTGTTACATGTATGCTTCTAAATCATACATGTAACGGGGCCCCGAGGTCTGGGGGGTCGGGCGACTTTTTTTGGGCCGGGGTCAGTAATTCCCAAAATTTTGGGAGGAGGGGTCTCTCAAGGAAAAAAATCGATTTTTTCCCGAAAAAAGTCCGGAAAATATTTCAAAAAAATAGTAATTTTTTCCTAAAAGGCCAGAAAAATATATTCCCCAGAAAATTCACATTTTTGACCCTTTTTTGCTCAAAAATTTACATTTTTCAGTATTTTTCCGATCAAAAGTATGGCGGTTCCTACGGCTACCATAGGGCTAGCTATAGGATTGGAAAATCTTAAGGAGCGGTCGCCCAATGGCTAGCCCTACGGTCGAAGATTTCTGGGGGGGTTCCATAGCGCTTCCTTTGGGAGCTATAGTTCGGACCAGACATGCACGGCAAGAATTTTCCAGGACTTTTTATCGAGGGGTAGGGAGTGGATGAGCAAAATAACAAGGAAAGCTCTTCAAGCGTGTTTCTCATACAAAATTTGCATAAAAATCATCAAAAATACTGTCGTCAAAAGAGTTCAGGAGGGGGTGTTTGACGATTTTTTTAGACCGGGGGAGGGTGTCCAGAATCTCAGGTAGGAATGTTTACCTCCTATGTGCATGTATGGTTCAGACTATTTTTAAAAGCTCGTGAATCACAAACTTGTGGGACCAGTGATGTTTAATATTTTCGATATTTTCCCACATTGCACAATATGGAAAGTGCGAACGATGCACATGGTACTACTCTTCATACTTTTGACATTTTGAAAATTACCCTATTTTTTAAGAAATACTTTATAGCTAGTGTGTTTCAGATGATGGCAAATTCTCTCATTTTTCAGCCACAAACTGCCCGAATCAGCCGACCGACTTGATATTTTTGGTCGACGGTTCGGGAAGTATTGGCGCCACCGTTTTCCGCAACGACGTTCTGCGCTTCGTCAGCGATTTTAGCCAATTGTTCTCCATCGGTTCCGAACAAACGCGCATAGGCGTCATCCAGTTCAGCGACTTGAAACGTAAAGAATTCGATTTAAACCAATACACCAATCAGCAAAGTTTACAAAACGCTATCCGCAACATTCAATATTTGATGGGATTGACGTCGACCGGCGAAGCCATCAATTATATGATAAAAGAAGGTTTCAACGAGAAAAACGGTGCCCGGCCTGCGCAAGACGCTCGTAGCCCCGTCCATCGAATCGCGATCGTCATCACCGACGGCCGTTCGCAAGACAACGTTTTACAGCCGGCCAACGCGGCTAGGTCCGCCGGCGTCAAAATGTTCGCCGTCGGCGTTACGGACGCCGTCGCCGAATCTCAATTGATCGAAATTGCCGGCAATAAGAGTAACGTTTTTATCGTCGGCGCTTTTAAAGATTTGAATACGAAATTGCGAGCCAGGATACAAAAATTATTGTGCCCAGAAAGTGAGGTTTCAGTTGGAATGCAATATTTTCTGCTTGCTGAAGGAAATACGAATAATCAGAATAAAAAAGTAGAGTACGGAAACAGAAAATCCGAAATAAAATACTTGAACTTTAGTATAAAGTTGAAAAAACTGAAAGTAAATACTCAAAATTTGTGAAAATGAAGAATTAAACTAATAAATATGGAAAGAGATCAGAAAATCAATAAATTGGAATATCAAAGTCTAAAATTAGGCGAAAGAGACATTGAATTTTTTGAATCAGAAAACAAACAAGCATCATATGGCAGCATGTAATTGGGGGGTCGGCCATATTATTACTATTTTTTAAACCTTTTTTTGTATTTTTTTGCAAAAAAATCGAATTTTTTCTCTTCCCTTCCCTTTTTAAACCTTTTCCCTAAAATTTTAGGTAGTCATTGGCCCTCAGCCCCAAAAAAGTTGCCTGAACCCCATATATATAACGAGCCCCGAAGTCTGGGGGGGGGGTTGGGCCACTTTTTTCGGCCGGGCGTCAGTAATTCCCAAAATTTTGGGGGAGGGGTCTCTGAAGGAAAAAAATTCGTTTTTATTCACGAAAAAATTCCGAAAAACAATTCAAAAAATAGTAATTTTTGCCTAAAAAAGATAAAAAATGTATTTATGGCGCGAAGCGCCGAGAAAATTGACGTTTTGGACCATTTTTTGTTCAGAAATTGACATTTTTCTGACCAAAAGTATGGGGGTCCCTAGGGCTACCCTATGGCTAGCCATAGGATTGGATAATCCTGGGGGGGCGGCCGCCCAATGGCTAGCCATATGGTCGACGATTTCTGGGGGGGGGCACTTCCACCCCAATTACATGTATGCTGACCCCCCAGACTTCGGGGCTCCGTTACATGTATGCTATGGAGCACTTCAATACGAGGAAATACAAATAATAAGAATATAAAAATAAAATTAAGAAACATAAAATCCGAAATAAAATCCTCGAAGTTGAGAAATAAGTTGAAAATAAAGAATTACCACTCAAAATGGAATGTTTCACTATTTGGCTTTTACTTTTTTATTAAAATTATTTATTTAGACCCTCCGCCGGGGCCAAACGTTTGCCCAGGCTGTGATCCGACCAGAAATTACGTTTGCGCTAATAAGAAATGCGTTTGTCCGCCCGGGTTTTGCGAAGATCCTGTCAATAAAATTTGCGGTATATGTTCTGATTTTGCAAGTTTCCAAATTTTTCTAGATCAGAATTTTTGCCCAAACGAAATCAGGATTTAGGATTTCAATTTCAAGGTTTTATGAGTGCAAAATTCTGACAGAAAATACAAATTCGTAAAATAGGTGGAAATTTTTAAGTATCGAATGTGTACCTGTTCTCAATTCTACTTACGGTAATCCAATTTCATTCCAATTGTCGCATTATTTTGTTGATAAATTTTGTTCTTTTTTTCACGATCGATATTTGGAAAATCAAGTAATTATAATATTTTTCTTTCATTTAGGTGCCCAATTATGCAATCCTCAATTATCTTTCACGTGTCCTGCGCCTATGGTCTGCAAACAAACTCCTTACCGTAATCATCGCTGCGCCTGCCCTTCTGACTATACTTGCGATCTGGGCGACGGATCTTGCAGTAACTTTTTCTCATAATTTGGTCAATTCAAAAAGCTGCACATTTCCTTTCTTTTTAGGAGGCAACGTTACGTGTCCTGCGGATCAAAAATACAATCCGACAACTAGAGCATGTGGTAAAGAAAATAATTATACTAAAACCATAAGTTTGTGTATGTATAGATAACTAAACTATATTTAGAGGGATGCAACCCACCGTGCGACGCATCCAGAAATTTCGTTTGTCAAAGCAATCCGAAGGGTGATTTGGAATGCAATTGTAAACCCAAGTATAATTTGGACCCAGTCAGCCAAGTTTGCAGTACGTAATATTATTTTCGTGCATAAAATGTTTAAACTTTTTCAAACTCACACAGTAACTCAGAAAAAATTTTACAAAATTTTTGAGTTCTTGCGAAATTGTTGCACCATTTGATAATTTTTCTAGCCATCAATGAATGCGCCGTCGGTATAGCCAATTGTTCTCAATATGCAAATTGCACCGACAAACTTTTGGGTTTTATTTGCAATTGTTGGCCGGGCTACAAAGACAACAGCCAGGGAAACTTCCCCGGAGTTATCTGCGAAAAAAGTAAGACGCGCTTAGTTTTGGGGTGCGGCGGATATTCGACACTTTTTCTTTATCCGGATTCGATCACAGAAATTTTCTAGGTCCAGGCATTGATGAAATGATACAAGTTTTCTATATCCATATCTGACATTTTCAAAACTTGACATCCTCTCACTAAAACAACTTATATTTATACTTTGGTTCGCATCATTCAAATTTTTCATAAAAATTTCAAAACAACAAATTATAATCCAAAATTATAGTTGACGAGTAACAGTTTTTTACTGTATCATCCTTTAGGGCCGGACAAGAATTTTCCGGGGGTTGGGTCCTTGGACTTTTTATGAGAACGAGCTAAAAACAAAAAAAAAATCTGCAGGCTTGTTTTTCGTACAAAATATGCACAAAAATCATCAAAAAAGCTGTCGTGGAAAATGTTCAGGGGTGTTTGACGATTTTTTTGGGCCAGGGGGGTGGCCAGGGTCCCAGGTATTGGGTTAACTCCTCCCTACCCCCTGTGTGCATGTATGTTTAGGCCATATGTCACATTTTATACCAATCGCTAGAAATCCGGCAGATATGGCATCTGCGATTAATTATGTTACGTGTTTGACCAGATTTTGAAATCCAACAGTTTCTACCAGACATGCATGGAGAGAATTTTCCAGGGACAGGGCCCTGAGACTCTTCATCGAAGGGGGCAAAAATGAGCACCACTATCGTACAAAATATACATGAAAATAATTTAAAAAATTGTCTTCGAAGAAGTTCAGGGGGTGTTTGACAATTTTGTTCAAGCCAGAGAGGTGTCCATGGTCTCAGGTGGGAGGGTTTACCCCCTATGTATCTCCCTGATGTGCATGTATGAGAAATACCCATGTCATATATTTTCCTCTAAAATCTATACACTGTACAATAATTACTTATTCACTACTCGACTTGACCGTATGCATGTACATATATCTATGTGAGGAATCGATTTCCAATCACATCTACCGTTTGATATCTGGATCCGATAATTGCGATGGAGTCCGATTGTGGATCCATTCCATCTCTACCATTGGTGTCATATTGTCCGTTTCGACTTCGAATCTCTTTTCTTTAGTCATTAATCCCTGTGAAGCAGGGCGCCACAATTGCTCCGAACATGCCAGATGTATCCCCGACATGTTGGGCGGTTATAAATGCGAATGCGAAAAAGGTTTCATCGATCAGTACCCTCCTCTATCGGGTCGTTTATGTGAAAAGAGTGAGCGCGTTCTTCCATGTGACAAAAAATATTTGTTAAAGTTTTCATTTTTTCTTGAAATTTTCCAGTTTTTTTCTCTCAAAAAATAAGCATGCTCTGGAAGATTTTTTGTTACTTTAAATATTGAAGAGTCTTCCATTTTAGGAATTAATGAGTGCGCAGACCCTAATCTTAACAATTGCTCCAAAGACGCCGATTGCTTCGATTTGGATCGCGGTTATCGATGCGTTTGTCATGCGGGTTATCAGGATCTGAAGCCGTACGAAGAACCGGGCAGATTTTGCTATATAGGTACTAATGAGTGTTCGTAATTTTTGTAAAAATTTTTCGTTTCATCGTTATTTCCTATCTAAGATCCTTGTCAAGACGAAAGCAAAAATGATTGTTGGCTGAAACGTTGCCGCGTTGTGGACATTCAAACTGGTCAATTCGCTTGCGAGCCGTGCCCGTCCGGCTATACTGACGTAGATACCAGCAAACCGGGCAGAAATTGTCAAACAAGTAAGCTAATTTTTTAAAGATGGGTAGAGATAGATGACAAACAAAATTTAACAACTGATTATTATGTTTGGTTAATTTAAAAATCACAACTTGATCACATTTTTGTAAAGTTTTTCGATTTACATACGCATTTTAATGTGGGTCGTCGAAAAATTCCGCTATAGATCTCCTGCTGGACTGAATTCTGTCGTTGGATCGTGCTATTTTCAATTTTTTTAGAAGTTCCTCCTTGTCAAGACCCGACCAGGAACGATTGCGACCGAGCGGCTTATTGCTTCGGAGTTACAGGTAAACCGGACGATTACACGTGCCAATGTCGAGACGGTTATCTCGACGTTTCAACCGATCCTGTCAATAAAGCTGGTCGTAAATGCGACATAAGTAAGTTCGTGCCTTCGAGAATTGTTTATTCTATACGTTACGAAATTAACAAAAAAATCATGGATCTAACTTTTTAGTAAAAAATCCATGCTTTGACGCCACTAAAAACGATTGCGATATCAACGCTTACTGTATCGATCTGAAAAATAACCGATACAATTGTTCGTGCAAATCGGGTTTTAGGGATCGTTCGTCCGATAGAACAAAACCTGGTCGCGTTTGTAAAGCTCGTAAGAAAATTACTTTACTTTATTTATATAGCTTGAAGCTTGTTACATTACGTGCCAAATTTTTGTAGTGGTCGACGAATGCGCTATTCCTCAATTGAACAACTGTAGCGCCTACGCCAATTGTAAAAACAAAGAAGACGGCTACGATTGCGTTTGTAAAGAAGGTTATGTAGACAAGGGCCCTGCTAATGGCCTTTCGGGGAGAATTTGTGAACCAAGTAAGATTCTCTGAAATTTTCAACGTCATTACGGAATGAGATATTGCGATCGAGAAATGTCAAATTTTCGAGGAGCGATTTTGATTCGTGTCAAAATAGAGAATCAGATTTGTACAATTTTCATCTGGAAAAATATTTTCAAACTCAAGTTGGAGAAACATAAACAAATGCGCTAAATGCAAAATCATTAGAAATATTTACGTTCTATGCTAATGAGCACATGCTCTCGTTTCGTTTCGAAACCACATGAAATAAAGTGGACTTACCGTATGTAAGCACAGAAATTTGTACATTTCACCGTTTACTGTATGACTGTTGACGCGAATATGAATTACAGACAACGGGTATTTTTTTTGCTCTAGATTGTGTTGTAACGTTTTATAGATATGAAAACTAGAAAATAATGCGTAAATGAAAGAAACGTGTTATAAATGGATGAATTGACAAATTTAAGGAAAGCGAAGAAAATTTTCAGTCAGAATGCGAACTATTCGTTTAAATTCCGAAATCGTACTAGGTTTCACCCCTATTTTTTCACCGTACAAGGTTTCACTCCACAACAGCGAAACTCAAAATAGCGAGACTCAGTAGAGCGATTCTCAAAACGGCGATTTCTCAAAACAAACACCAATTCTCAATATAGCGAAGTCTCAAAACAGCGATTCTCAATAGAGCTATTCTCAAAGCAGTGATTCTCAATAAAGCGAAATCTCAGTTCGACGATTTTCAAAATAGTGAATTTTCAAAAAAGATATCTTCAGGATAGAAAAATGGACATTGGGCGGGGTAGACGTTTTAGCACATGGCCTATCTGGTTCTCCATTTTGATCTGGTGGATGCTGGTTGTCAAACATTTTGGCACGAATCGTCAGATTTCTGACATTTTATCTCTATAGCATGTGTTTTCACGACATTACAGCTTTTTATTCTGGTTTGTTTATTATTTACATATCTACACGCATGTTTTTTGTTTCTTTTTTTATTGACTTATTCCCTTTTATATTAGTCTTATTTTGAGCTACTTTCTGTTTAATTTTTTCAGGTTGTGTACTTTTTTTACCTACTTTTTATTACATTATTTTACTTTTCGTTTCTTTATCATTTGTTTTTTGTTCTGCCTTTACTGCTTAATTATTTCATTCATTACATTTTATTTGCTTATTTCATTTTATTTTATTTATTTTATTAATTTTTTGCAATTAAGCTTCATACAAAATAATTTTAATCCGGAATCCTTATGATAATTTTTTGTTTTTGTTTTTTTCAAACGTTTTGCAAAAGTGTTTTTCTGACAGTTGGAATGCCCCGTTCCTGCATACCTACCGCAACTGCAGCACAAAAGCTGTGAAATATAGATGGCCGAATGCAAATAAAAATAGACTGTTTAAACTAGCAAAAACGATTTCAATATACCTAATTTGCATATTTATTATAAAATGATGTGTGCGTCTACTGTAAAGCATAGAACTTCTTACTATTCGCTGTTTGAGATTCGCTCCTTTGAGAATCGCTGTTTTGAGAATCGTTGTTTTGAGAGCTCGCTGTTTTCGCTGTTTTGAGGCTCGCTGTTGTGCGTTTCGCTGTGATGGGGACACGCCTCATACAGTACGTGCTGTTCTACAGTGTAATTTGAGCATACATGTAACGGAGCCCCGAGGTCTGGGGGGGTCAGTAATTCCCAAAATTTTGGGGTGAGGGGTCCCTCAAGGAAAAAAATCGATTTTTTTCACGAAAAAAGTCCGAAAAATCGTTCAAAAAATAGTAGTTTTTTTCTTAAAGACCGAAAAAATGTATTCATGGCGCGAGGCGCCGAGAAAATTGACGTTTACGACCATTTTTTGTTCAAAAATTGACATTTTTCATTCAAAAATTGACATTTTTCAGTATTTTTGCGACCGAGAGTATGGGGATCCCTACGACTACCGTATGGCTAACCATAGGATTGGAAAATCATGGAGGGGGGCGGTCGACCAATGGCTAGCCATATGGTCGACGATTTCTGGGGGGAGGGTTCCTATAGCACTTCCCCCCAATTACATGTATGAATTTGAGTAATGTCACAGTGATCATTTTCGCCTGTAGACCTTTTTTACACTGAAACTTGCATAAATGTGGTGGACAATCGAACTTTTACGTGGTATATCTAATGTCAGAAACTAAATACAAGTCCAAAAGTAAAACTCGCTGACATAAGAAAAATTTCTCGCGGGAAGATCTGATGTCGCAGGTGAGCTTTTGAACTTCATCGAAGTTCAATGCATCTCGTAGGGTATTAGAGATGAACGCTTCTTCCAGTAGACATGGCATATAAGAAAAAAAGATTAGTGTGTCTCCCCTTTTGGCTATCGGATGCAGTATAAAATCTAAATATTTGGATTTAACACCTAAAAGACGAGAAATATCTAAATTTAAAAAGTAATTAGAAATAATTCGATCGAGGTCGTAATTTTCTAGGACGCAATAACGCTTCATCTTGCAATTCTTAATTTTAAGTTTTTGATCTGAAAAATCAAATTTAATACAGCTCCAATTTTCGTACTGTAACATTTTTTCAGTCGTCGACCCTTGCTCCAGCCCTACCCTGAATCAATGCGACATGCACGCGAAATGTACTCGCGTTTCGTCCAGCGGCGGCTCTGTAAGCGACGCCTACGTCACCGCTCCGCCCAGCGGATACGTTTGCGAATGTTTACCGCCCTACCGCGATTCCGGCAATACGACCGAAGCGGGCCGTTTATGTATATGTAAGTTGTGTTATTTCCTTTTTTTCTTAGATTTGTATTTCTTTTTCCAAAAAATCTTACGTTTTTATACATACAGATGACGGATGTAATAACAAGTTGATAAATACGTGCGGCGAAAACGCCGACTGTATCAACGGTATCGGTTATATCATTTGTAAGTGTAAAGAAGGTTATTACGACGAAGATATTTATCGACCGGGAACGAAATGCGTCAAAGGTAAAATATTTTGTCGAAAATTTGCGTTCGAACTCCTGAAATCGTTTGTGAGTTTCGGTTTACTCTTGTTACAAAAGTAGATCAGCGAGTCTCTATGAAATGCCAGTTTACTGACATAAATTTTCAGAAAAACTGCGGAAGCAATTCTTATATTTGAAGTAAACTAATCTATTGATTCAAGTAAATAGGGGAATGGTCTAAGAGGTTTCTCTATTGGGCTGTAAATAGTCAAAATTCTTTTACAAATTTAAACTATCTATAGGAATTCTTAGTAGAATCTCAAAGCAGCAAGTTTTCTCTTAAGAATTCCAAAAATTCTGTAATTTAGAACAAAAATGCGGCGACAAGTATTGCGATCGGAAAGCGGGTTTCATTTGCGACGCCAAAACTTCCAAATGCGTGTGCAGTCGGGACGATCAGCAACCCAAAGACGGAAAATGCATCGGTGAGATTGAGTTTAGTTGTGATTGCATCTGTTCAGGTCTGCATTGGAGTCCTGGTAGAGCGAGAAAATACTGTACTCTACATGCGGGATGACCAACAGAGCTCGAAAACCTGATAAAGTCAGGGAAAATTTTTGACCACCTGGAAAACCTGGAAAAGTCAAGCAATTTCTCGGAAAAAATGAAACACGTGATAAAAAAACTCAGTGTTTTTACTTCGAATTGTCAAAAAATTAACGTACTTTGTAGAGATGATTTTTAATAAATTTTTCTTGTTGCCTATCATTTTTCGGGTAGTATAATTAGATGATGTTTTCGTTAATTTACATTTATGAAGTAACTATGTATAATAATTAATTTCAATATCAACAGAGGTCCCCAATGTCAGATTTTTCAGGTAGGGATAAATTTAAAAATTTGTCGGTGTAGTGTAGCTAAATGTCCTTTAAACACTTCATTTTGTCTCAAAATTAGGCACCCAGTGATCAATTTTTAGAACTTTAGGCATGGATAATACCTCCCTCATACCCCTCCCTATAGGGTAGTCTGAATATCATGTCATTTTTCAGTTGAAAAGTTGAGTTGAGTTGAAAAAATTGATGTAATAGTAAACTAGTGCATATATTTGAAATAAATTTTTTGAGCGTATTACCTGTTGCCTTGTCATTTCACAAAAATGTCATGTAAAATGCATTTTTTCTTTAAAATATTGCTCAAAAAACCTGGAAAATTCACGCAAGGGAACCTGGAAAACCTGGAAAAGTCCGAGAATCTTTTTTTGTGAAAGCGTTGGTCACCCTTTACATGGAAATTCGGATTTTTATTTGGAAATTAGAAATCGAATTTACCTATTTTTGGAATAAAGAATATAATTTAAAAATCTGCATTTTAGAACTCGAAAAATTATACTTTCTCTAGGATTATTCATGACTATTTTCGAATCTTCTTGTTATGCTATATAGTTTCCAAACTCGGAATTTTTTTAGATGTTGTACCGATCGACCTTTACTTATGGGTCGTCCGCAGAAATCAAAATATTTACATCTACGGCCCAGATTTTGGAAATTTGAATTCGGCTGGCACGCGCGAAATCGTCAATATGTTTACTGATGGGGTAAATAGTTAATAAATTGATAGAATAAATAAGTTATCAACATATTTAAAGTTGGAGATAGATGAAGCGTGAAAAAATGAAAATTTGAAATTATAAATCGAAATTCTTGAAAATTAAAAATCGAAAAAGTTGCTACAGTCTATCCTAAAATTATTTTTCTCTGATCTAAATCATCTGATTGAATTTCTCTGAAATTTATATTTTCTCAATATTCGAAATTTCTCTGTAAGAGTATTAAAAATAAGGAGAGAACATCCTCGGATTTGAATTAATTCGAACGAAAGCATAAAAACGCTTTAAAATGATATTTGTATGTTTAATATTTTAGGTTGGAAAAGTTTACGCCGGCATACCATTGGGCAATTCTTACGTCAGCAGTAACGTTCGCGAAATACAAAATCCGGCCAATAGGAATCCAACGTGGGACAAAGGTTTGTGGGTCGAATTTACCGCCTATTTCGACAAACGAAACGCGCCCGACGACTACGCCGCCTGGCAAAATTTGGTCAATACGATCAAAAATCGTTACAATTATTCGGTGGGTGGTACGGAATTGTATATCAACGAATACCAATTACCTTGGGCTTGTTACGAAAACGATTGCCACAAATTCGCCAATTGTACCGAAACGTCGCCGACGTCGTATACGTGCATTTGTTTCAAAGATTACGTGGATTTGGATAGAACGAGGCCGGGCAGGGTGTGCGAACGTAAGTTAATTTTGGGTAATTTTGGATTTTTTGGACAAATTTGAAGTTTTGCTCGAAAAATCAAGGAGAAAAATTCATCAAATAGTCGAATGTTTAAAAATTGCATTGTAAACTACATTGTAAATCGACTTGGCTTTGAGGGATCTTGCCCTTGCCTCAAGCTTGGGCCTGGGACAACCTTAATTTGAACATTCTCTCCATACATGTAATTGGAAGTGCTACAGGAACCCCATTCCAGACATTGTCAACCATATGGCTAAAGGCTGCGCGGTAGCGCGCGGCGCCGCGCGATGCCGGTTGTCCTATTCATACTAACAGGCGGCGCCGCGCGGTACCGCGCGGTGGCTTGTCATACTTTTTACTTTTGGATTTTGCTCTTTTAAAAAAATGTGTATTGGTTTAGTTGAAACCTGACGGGACGCCGCAAAAATTACAATGACCTATTCATACTTCAAAGGCGGTACCGCGCGGTGAAGTATGACAGGGCCTTAACCATTGGGCGACCCCCAGGGTTCTTCAATCCTATGGCTAGCCATATGGTAGCCGTAGGGACTCGCATACTTTTGGTCAGAGAAATAATGAAAAATGTCAATTTTCGAACAAAAAATGGTCAGAAACGCCAATTTTCTCGTCGCTTCGCACCATGGATACATTTTTTACGATTCTTTTAGACAAAATTGCTAATTTTTGAAAGGTTTTCCGACTTTTTAGGTGAAGAAATCGATTTTTCCTCTTCAGAGACCCCTCCCCCTGAATTTTGGGGAATTAGTGACCCCGACCCCAAAAAAGTCGTCCGATCACCTTCCCCCAGACCTCATGGCCCCGTTACATGTATGATTCTCTCAAAATTTTTTCGTAAATTTTGTTTATCATCCATATGCAGTTCAAACTACAGTCCCGCCGACCACGAAACCGCCATGCGGTAATCAAGTTTGTAAATCGTACGTTGGCGAAATTTGCGTCAATAATCGTTGCGTTTGCGAAGATGGTAAAGCCCGTAAAGATCCGAACGATCCTTGTTCGCCATACGCCACCAAAATCTACATTCCGTTCATTGTTACGAATTTCGGTTCGAAAGTTATCGATTATACGCCCAATTATAATACAGAAGGGACGACGGAATATAAAGAACTTATACCTTCGTATATTACAAATGTAAGTGGAGGTTTTGAGTCGAAAATTTGTGGAAATATAAAGATTGGGATTTAATTTTTGTCTTGTTTGGAAAAATTCAAAATAATCGCTAGAAAGCTTTGTGTTAGATTTGAAAATATAACTTAGGTAATCATAGAAATTCAGGCAATTCGGTCTATAAGAATGGCATGTGTTTTTGAACTTTAAAAATTTTGACGTTTACATGAGCAGAAGCTTTGTCTGAAGATTTTTTTTAGATTAATAGTAATAATAAAAAATCCCGCTTAATTTTACAAATTCTACTCGTAGGGTGTCTCTTTACACGTCTAATTTTTTCTCATTTTCAAATTTTGTTTTTGCTATTCAGATGTACAAAAGCGCCAGCACCATCGTCTTATACCCCAACATCGTCGCCATCGACGTTACGGACGTGCGTCGACCCGATGGTTTCGGCGGCGGCAAAGGCGCCTATATCAATACGTCGTTCGCCGTCACGCCCAACACCAATAGGGATCAATTGTGCCGGCAATTGAGGAAATCTATACAAAATACCCGCTATTATTTGGGCGAATCGCAACTTAAATTGGACGAAAAATTTGATTTTTGCAGTATGGAAAAAAGATTTTTTTCCATATTTGAGAAAATTATATTTTGTAAAATTTTTCACAGATCCTAGTCAACAACCAGAAGTTACGACTCCTAGCACTATACCTTGCGGTGACAAAGTGTGCCCTATTAGCAAATATTGCGTTAAGGGAAAATGTAGCGATTGTGCCGACGGACAATATCTCAAGGATAAAAAATGCATTGGTGAGTTTTAAAATGTAAAAAATTTCAAGAAATGTGAATAAAGCTATTATGTGTCGTTTATTTTCCACTAATTAGAGAACCTTTTATAACTTTTCGGGCAAAAAAAACTTCCACGAGAGTTTCAAAATGAGATGCTCGTCGTTTTTAAACTGAACTGGAATCTGCATTCATTTTTGCAACGTGTGAAAATTTTTTCATAATAAAAATGTTGAAGTTTGGTCAAAAACGTCAATTTTCTCGGCGCATGCATACATTTTTTACGGTTTTTTAGACAAAAATCACTTTTTTAAAACCGTTTTCCGGAATTTCTTGGTGAAAAAAAGTCGCATTTTTTTCCTTCATAGACCCCTCCCCCTAAAATTTTGGAAATCGCTTACCCCCGGCCCCAAAAAATTCGCCCACTCCCCCCCCCCAAACCTCGGGGCCCCGTTACATGTATGTAATGAGAAAGTACACATAATTACGTTAGGTATTTATATTGTTTGTATCTTCGAAACTTTTATTCTTTTTCTAGACGTCGTTATTTACGAAATGCCGCTGTGGGTTTTGAGGAAATATGAAACAATTATCAATTTCAATTCGAGCTACGAAGACAAATCCAATCCGATTTATAAAGAGTGTATAGACTACCTTACCGTCGGTGTAAGTTTCATTGTTTTTAAATTTAAATTGATTTTCAATTCTTTTCCATTCTAGTGGAAAAATTCTCAAAAATTCGGACATTTTACATATTTTCCCAAATTAATCTTACTTGTTTGCTTTTTGAGTGTTTTAACTTTTGAAAAAATGAAAAAAATCGATTCCATCGAAAAAATTCTAAAAATTAAATTTTTGCTTTTGTAATTAATATTTTGAAGCCGGTCATTTACGATATAATTTCACTTACTTCAGATTCCAAGCGCTTACGCCAAAACTTCCATCGGCGAAAAAGTCGTCGACGTTGTCGTCAACGATCTAACCCGTCCGCCTAATAATCAACCCGGTTTCATAACACATTTCGACGTCGTTTGCCCGAAACAGGGTGCGCCGAACATTTCGGACGCTTATAATTCGTTGGTCAGATCGTGCGTCGACAATTTCAATTATTCGGTCGGCGGAACGCCCTTGTATTTGAATCAAAACGTAGCGCCTTGCACTTATTTCGATCAAGTTTCGTGCGGCAAATGCCCGACGGGCGCGACGGACTTGTACCCGATGATACCGGGAACTAATTGTCAGACGGGTTAGTTTCGGTGTTGTAGAATGGGAAACTGATTTCTCAAATTTTTTAGTGTTCTACTATAAAAATATGAAAATTTCCAGAATTTGAATCAATTTTAAGGTGGGAATTTTGATTTTTTCTATGTAAATTGAAAAAAAGGTGATCACATCCAAAATTTTAGCCTTTTTTATTGTCATGTTTACGCAAAATATGTTTTACGTTAGTCAATCATTGGGAAACGCTGGAGTTTTCATATCAAAATTGTATTCTCACTGGGCCAATAGCAGATTATTCAAATTTTTGTAATTTTAAAAAATACTTCATTAATTAGCGTTCATTGTTACCGGATGAGGCGAAAATCTGAATCATGCATGTAATTGGTGAGGAATTGCTATTGGACCCTCTCCCCAAAGAACGTCGGCCATATGGCTAGCCATTGGGCGACTCCCTCCAGGATTTTCGAATCTCAGGGCTAGCCATATGTTAGTCATAGGGACCATACCCATACGTTTAGTCGGAAAAATACTGAAAAATGTCAATTTTTGGTGAAAATGTCAATTTTTGAATAACAAATGATCAAAAATGTCAATTTTCCGGGAAATTCGCGTTATGAATACATTTTTTACAGTTTTTTAAACAAAAATTACCATTTTTTGAACCGTTTTTCAAACTTTTTCGGTGAAAAAATCAAATTTTTTTCCTTCGGAGACCCTCCCCATAATTTTGGGGAATAAGTGACCCCCGGCCCCAAAAAAGTCGCTCCACTTCCCTCCCAGACCTCGAGGACCCGTTACATGTATGATCTGAATAGTCTGAATAGGAATATTGATGAATTCAATATCATGATGAATCGAATCTATAAAAACATTTTCAACTGGTATGAAAGCTAACTTCGTGATTCACAAAAAATACACATACGTAAAAATTAGCATTGATTCTCAAAGTTCGAATTGTCCTGTGTTCTGAAAATGAAGAAGAAAAATTCAATTATTTGATGAACACTTTTCCACGGATTCACATTTTCAAATTTTCGTTTCAAGATGATTCGTATTCCGAATTTTACATTATCCTGAACGGTTGATTCTGATAAATTTTTTTCACAAGTGATGAAGAACGAGATTTTTTATTTTTGAGCTCATTTCTGAGTAGAATGGGAAAATTTCTGGTTTAATTTTCTGAATATGCTGATTCCAATGGCTCGATTTGGTGAATTCTTACGTTTCTCGTTATAGTATACATACAATTGTAATCTTACCTTTCTAGATCCTTGCTTCAAAATCAAATGCGATCCGAAAGCTAAATGCGTAGTTAAAGCCGGTATCCCCAAATGCGAATGCCCCTACTACTATATCGAACAAAACGGCACTTGCATCTACGATTTTTGCGCCGATTTCCCCGATTGCCCTCGTATGAACGGCACCTGCTTCAATTTGCCGGAAAAATCCGACTGTCGTTGCAACAAATCTTACGTCGATATTCGCACATTGCAACCGAATACATTGAAGAGAATTTCTTGCTATCAAAATTCCATTTGCATGAGTAATATAAGTTTTAATTGTGGGCTGCCAAAAAAGTATTAAGACGCACTTTCTGAGAAGATCTACCTTGCGCAGCGTTGAACTGGCTTTTAATCGTACATCATAATGTTGGATAGATTCATAAACTTAGGAACGGGGTGATTTTGATTTGCATCGCTCCCAGTATTCAAAACTCTAGAATTTTTTAGTATCTTTTGGTCCGTAAATGACATCCAAGATATCTCATAGTAGTGAATACACGACTTAATTGTAGAACTTTCAATAATGCAGTTGATTATAAATAGGCTTTCCTAATATTGCATTCTACACTTTTTTACAAAATTTTAACGTGTCAAACATTAGACGAAAAGATTCCGAAAAATTTGGGTATAGGTTTCCACTAGGAATTCCGGAAAATTTTTTCTCCATTTCATTAGCTGCTCTAGTTCAACGTATTGAAATTTTAAATCGGATTTGCACGAGTTTTAAAGAGATGCAGGGTTTTCATTTACCGTAATTTGTAATACGATAATGTTAATTTTCAGTCAGTGAGGAAGTAATGACAACGAACGAAGTATATAACTACAGTAATCGGCAGGAAAGTTGTATACCAGTTTTAAAATTTTATTAGTCTAGCACCAATGGATGCTAAACGTGTTACCTCAGAAGAAACGCTAAAAAATTTTTTCTCCAATTAAAAAACTGAGCAAACCTGGAGCTGAAAGTTTAGTGCTAAAACATATATGTATAATTGGGCGAGGAGTTTTATTAGAACCCCCTCAGAAATTGTCGGCCATATGGCTAGCCATTGGGTGATCCTCCTAAAATTTTCCAATCATATGGCTGGCCATATGGTAGTCATAGGGACTTCCATACTTTTGGTCGGAAAAATACTGGGAAATGTCAATTTTTTGATGAAATATGTCAATTTCTGAACAAAACACGTCAAAAACGTCAATTTTATCGGTGCTAAGTAATATTAATAGATTTTTTACAGTTTTCCTAGACAAAAATTACTATTTTTTTGAACTTTCTTGACAAAAAATTCCCATTTTTTTCCTCCAGAGACTCCGCCTCTAAAATTTCGGGTAATCACTGACTGCCGGCCTCAAAAAGGTCGCCTGCCCCCCCCTCTCCCCAGACCTCTGGGCCCTGTTACGTGTATGTGCTAAAATTATTAGCTTGCCGCTTGCTTGGGTGCCTCGTCATCTGCGAAAAAATGAGCTAAGATTGTAAAAACCTTGTTGTTTCACATCAAGTCAATTTTGTAGGAGAAAATTGGGGGGGGGGAATAATGAACTTTTGGGTATTCAGAGCAGACATGGGCGTCAGAATAACTTTTGTCGTTTTCTCATAAATAGAAATTGTGTTGAATTTCTGTGTTATTTATGAAATATTTATGAAAAATTATTTTTCCATGTTTCTTTGAGGCGCCCCGTTCACCATTTATTGCGACTAGACCAATGAAATGTTTTGGTTTTTCATAAAAATCACTGACATTTGTCTTGTTGAGATGCAATCAGTATCCCTCTAATAGCTCATACGTGATAAACAGATTTAATTTTATGTATATTTTTTAAAATCCCTGCGCTACTCAAGTTTAAGAAAAAAATTTTGCGGCATCTTATACAGGAAATTTTTTTCGGTCATTTTTTTGTCTCATTTTTTATACTTTATAACTCAGTGAAACAATGCCTGATTATGAAAAGTTGTAGAGCATAATAGAGCCTTCCGAGTCTGATATTTCACCGATTCCACGTACAAATCCAAAAAATGACGGAAAATTAAAATATTCCGAACTTTTGTTTACTTTAACTATATTCGTAGTTTGATTTTCGTGCGGAATGATTGTTGTCTGTGATACTCAGCTCCCAAAACTATGCAAAATACCTTATTTTTAGGGATGATAAATTTTTGATTTGTGTTAAACAGGGTCGAGCTCAGACATGCACGGCAGGAATTTTCCAGGAGGGAGGGTCCTTGGACTTTTTATCGAGAGGGTGGGGGGGGGGGGGTTGGCGTGCAAAAAAAGTTCCGCGAAAAAATTTCAGGAAAATAACACAAAAAAGCTGTCTAGATAGAAAAAATCAGGGGGTTAGACGATTTTTTGGGCCAGGGGGTGCCCAGTGTCTCAAGTAGGAGGGTTTTCCAAATTTAGTATTCTAATTTCGAGCTATAAGTCTTTTTACTGTATTCTATGCTAATTAGTCAGGCATTATATAATTTTCCTTCAGAGGATATCGACATCGACTATTGTTGTCTGGGCTTGGACAATTGCCACCCGAGCGCCTATTGCCGCAAATTACCCACCGGCGGTTCGCAATGCTATTGTCCCAACACGAACAATATCGTCGGCGACAACGTCGCTTGCCCGGCCGTCACCGGCAAATTGGAAGAACAACCGTGCGAGCTGTGCGGTCCGAACGGCGTTTGCGTCTATAGCGCGAGCGGCGAACCGACTTGCAAGTAAATGTTTTTTTTCTGGAAGGGGGATAATTCTACATAATTTATATGCAAATTTTAAAATTTAAAGCGATCATTTTGATCTACTTTCGGATTTTCTTAAAATTTTACCATTTGTGTTCATATTTTTTAGTTTTTTAAAAGTTTTTTTAGCATATTTTTCGTTGTGTAGGTTGTATCCCTGTTCCTCGAACGTCCCCTTTCCTCGAAAGTCCCGATTCCTCGAAAAGTAGATAAAATTCTCGATTCCTCGAAACATGCTTTAGTCAATTATGAATTTACTTTCCCGATTCCTCGAAAATAAGATGAAACTTATGATTCATCGAACATTGGTCCATCACAAATCCCAGTTCATCGAAAGTGCATATACAAACAGATGGATTTTCTTGAAACGTCTGTAAATTTGATAGTAAATAATAAATTTCACAATTATCATATCTGATGATATGAAAATTTAACAGCATTAAGATATTTTTTGTTTGTGGCCATTCATGCACATTTCTCATCATTTTTAGAGTGCTATACTTTGATGCTTAGGCTTAGGCGAACGTTGGAACTTTATGTAGTGGGAACCTTCACGTTACAAAATGTTAAATTTAAACCTGCACATTTATTATTTTCGAGGAAACTCGATTTTTTGAAAAAAAAATTTTCGAAGAATCGGGATTTTCGGTGAATCGAGACGTTCGAGGAACAGGGACACAATCGTTGAGTATAATCTAGTGTAAAAAATTTTCAGGTGCAACACTTGGTACACGGGCGAAAAATGTCAAAACGACGTTCGTATCATACTCGCCATTATTTTCGCCATAATTTTGCTACTCCTTTCTCTATGCTGCCTTTTGTTCGTTTGTTCGCGATGGTAAATTTTTACTTTTTCGTTATTTTCTTTTTGTTTTATTTTCGTTTTATTTTTAGCCGTTGTTGGAAGAAGAGAACGTACGAAGAGATGGGTACGTCGTCGGAAGGCATGTCGGCCATGGGAGCCGGTAAAGAATCGGATTTTTACCAAGATTTTTCCATCCCGAGGGCCAAGTTAAAGGAAGGTTCGACCGGCGGTTTCGATGGCGCCAGGGATAGGAGAGATATGGAAAGGTGCCTAAAGTGGTCAAGATTGTGAATTTGAAAAATGTCAACCGTTCTCGAAGCAGGATTATCAAATTTACGAATCTGTAACTATAAAACAAACCTTTCAAAAGACAAATTTGATTTTGTGGCCGAAAATCACATTTTTCAAGTTTTTTCCCAAATTAAAATCAAAATTAAAGTAAATTTACTTAAAAATTCTCATCCATTACTGAACCAGGTGCTCTCTCTTATACTTCAGTTTTAAAATTCTTCGATTCTTCACATATGAACTCCGAAAGTGTTGTTTATTTCTAATATACATCATGATCATAAATGTAACGAGGTCCCGAGGTCCGGGTAGGGGGAGAGGGCGACATTTTTGGGGCCGGGGTCACTGATCCCCAAAATTTTAGTGGAGGGGTTTGTGAAGGAAAAAAATCGATTTTTTCACCAGAAATATCTGAAAAACGGTTCAAAAAATAGTAATTTTTGTCTAAAAAATCGTAAATAATGTACTAAGGTAACGAAGCGCCGAGGAAATTTACGTTTTCGACCTTCTTTTTGTTCAAAAATTGACACTTTTCATTTTAAAAAATTGACATTTCCCAGTATTTTTCCGACTAAAAGTATGGAGGTCCCTATGACTACCATATGGCTAGCCATAGGATTGGAAAATTTTGGGGATCGCCCAATGGCTAGCCATATGGTCGACGATTTCTGGGGGGTTCCTATAGCACACCCCCCAATTACAGGTACGAACACGATGCTTGAAATGGTTGTGTCCTCATAACCCAAATTTTCCTTTACCCCGACAATCCCGTTACCCCGTCCAACAGAAATTTCTCAGGCAGTGTATTTTTAAGAAGGCTTCCAGATATCCATTCTTAAGAATTGTACATCCCAAACACCCAGCCCTTTTCACAGACAGAAAACAGAAAATTTTCACAGAACTTTTCACAGAAAATCATACCTGTAATTAGAGGGGTTAGGGATCCCCCCCCCCCCAAATTAGTCGGACCTAGTTACCCAAATGTTGTGACCCTTCCCCAACTCGAAAGAATAGCCTTTTTTGGAAAATTTTTGAAATTTTCGGCTTTTTCAGACTTTTTTGAGGGTCTTAGGGACTTCCAAAAATTTTCGGGAAATATATTACCCCTAACCCAGAAATATTTAGTTGATGCCCTCAACTGGACGGTCTACAAGTATTGTGGGTATGTAGGATAATTATTACATTTTTAAAATACTCGGGATAAATAGGTAGTCAAAATAAAAGGACAGTCGAAGAGATGGGAATTTCGATGTCATTTTTTAAACCCTAGTCGGAGTAAAGGGACGGTCGAGGCAACGGAGCACCAATAAGGGTCAAAATTCAAAAGAAATATACTTTAATCCAATTTTTGGCTTTTGGTTCTTTAAACTAAAAATGGTTTTTTAATTCTAAAATTAAAAATTTTCGTTTTCTTCGCATTTCTTTCGTAAATTTTTACTGCCAATTATGATTCTTCTCGATAAGAATTGTTCAATTTTTCAGATACTTGGACGAAGAACGGGTGCCCGGTCAAACGGAATTCATCGACGACAGTCGCGCCCGGGGTTATTACGACAGCGATATGGGTTCGGAAGCGTCGTACGACGAACAATACGAACGACGCGTGACCACCGATTACAAAAAAAGTCAAACGACCAAAACGACGACAGCCGGCGCCGCCACGGCCGAGTTTCACGTTTTTCCGCCCAAAGCCGGAACGGAGGTGCGAATTTTTTTTATTCGCAGGATTCATGGGCGCCTGGGAATTCTTGAATTGTGTGCATATTTCTAAAAATTTGCGGTTGAGATTTATGAATTTTCACAAAATGTAATCGAAGGTCATTTTAAAGTAAAACTCTCAAAATATTGAGAGCATACATTGTTTTACAATTTACATCAAACTCAACTCCATTATATTTTATAAAAACCGTTTAAAGAAGTCGCTGAATAGTAGTTCATACAGCATCCCTGGTTTCAAATATTTTGCTTTAGCAGTATATAAAGTAAATTAGGGTTATCAAGCACAAAATTGTTATATCAGATTTGAAAAAGATGAAAAATTTTCGGCTGTAGAAGTAAATTTTTTTGACAAAAAATTTGAAAATTATCCTTGAAATCTTTGAATTGCCTTGAATTTTATTTCCCAAAGGACTCATGAACCTCGTATATTTTTATTATTCTACATTTTGCATTTTTTTTGCTTACATAATCTTGTTTTGTTTTATATCTATTTTTTATTTTATAGTGGGGAATATTTTGTTTTTTTGGCAAAATATGAGTGCTACTTTAGATTTTTTTGTTTTATTTTTTCTCTTTCATATTGTTTTTCTTGTTCTGTCAGTTCTTCTCTAATTTCTGTTCCTGGTCGTCTTGTATTTTCTTGTTTTTGAGGCGTATGATTTGTTTTCCTTTTTTCTTTTTCATTATGCTTTCGTTTTTTCTGATTTATCTTGATGCATTTTTTTGCTTGTTGATCTTGATTGACTGTCTGATCGTTTGTTTTTTTCACTTATTTTTTCAAATTTTATATGATTTTCAGACTGAAGGAGAATACTCTCAAATCGGAGGACGTCAACAACGATCCACATCTTCTAAAAGATATGAGGTATGTTCGTAAATCATTTAGAATTGGTTGGTTTCTATTTAGAATGTTTATTTAGATTCTATTTTCTCGTGTTTCATCTATCATTTCTCTATGTTCGTTTTCGAAAAGCGCAGAATTTTATTCGGTCTATTTTTTTCTTTAACGAAATTTAGATTATTATACGCAAGAATGAATTCTTATGAAATTTTAATTATTCAAATATTTTTCAGTTTGAATTTCATAATTTTGTTTTATTGTGTTTTTCGTAGGAATTTGAGGAAGATGCGATCTCGGAAGGCGGTACAAGTGTAGCAACTGATACGTCACGTGAGACAGTGCCAGAAGAAGTAAGCTCGTTCTTGAGTTAGATACTGGAATTTTTGCACAACTTGATTAGCAAAAGTTTATGATTTTCACATCAAAAGTTACTGTAAAGGTGTTCCGGTTTCACTCATTTGAATTTTTCGGTTTCGGTCAAAAAAAAAATGACCGAGTTTTCGCTTTGGGTTAACCGGAACATCCCTAGTGGCCTGTCCCCAATACAGCGAAACACACAACAGCGAAACCCAAAATAGCGATTCTCATTACAGCGAAGTCTCAATACAGCGATTCTTAAAACAACGACGTCTCAAAAAGGCGATTCTCAAAAGAGCGAATCTCAATACAGGGAATAGTAAAAAGTTCTGTGCAACGCATACATCATTTTTATAATAAATATCCAAATTAGGCAAATTAAAATCGTTTACTTGAGGTAGTCTATTTTTAGTTGCATTTGGCTGTCTAAGTTTCATATGCTTTTGTGCTGCAGTTGCGGTAGGTACGCAAGAACAGACCATTCCAAAATCTCCCCCTCCCCCAAAAAAATATCTGCCAGACAAACATTTTTGCAAAACGTTTAAAAAACAAAAACAAAAAATTATCATAAGGACTCCCGATTAAAATTTTTTTGTATGAACCTCAATTGCGAAAAAATTAGATTAATGAAATAAATAAAACAAAACAAAATGAAATAAACAGATAAAATGAAATCAATGAAATAATCAAGCAGTAAAGGCAGAACAAAAAACAAATAATAAAGAAATGAAAAGTAAAATAATGTAATAAAAAGTGGGTAAAAAATTGAACAAAAGTACACAACGTGGAAAAATCAAACAAACGGAATAAAGTGACTCAATATGAGAAATACATAGAAGGGAATAAGTCAATAAGAGAAAAAAGAAACAAAAAACATGCATGTAGGTATGCTAATGATGAACAAATCAGAATAAAAAAACTGTGTTGTCGTGAAAACACTAGGGATGGGCCGGGTATCCGGATCCGGATCCGCGGATATCCGCCTAAATTTTTGGATCCGGATCCGCTGAATCAATTTTTTTTGGATCCGGATCCGATCTGGATCCGCTAAGCCAAATTTTTTAAGATCCGGATTCGGATCCGCCATCATCAAAAAAGTCGATCCGGCCCATCCGTAGAAAACACATGCTATAAAGCCATAATGTCAAAAATTTGGCGATTGGTAACAAAATGTGACAACCAGATCGAAGGAGAGGACCAAATAGGTCTATGAGGCCAAAAAATGGGTCAAAATTTCTAACCCTTCCAATCTCCTTTTTTAGATTCTAAAGATAAATTTTTTTTAAATTCGCCATTTTAGGAATTTTTTCTGAAAAATCGTTGTATTAAGAATCGCTGTTTTGAGAATCACTGTTTTGAGACCTCGCTATTTTGAGTTTCGCTGAATAGGAGTGACACCTCCCTAGTAACTACAGCATCTCAAGGCGACTCTTTCTGAATTTCTGAATTTTTCAAATTTTTCTCGAATCGCGACTCTTTCCAACTATATTTTGCATTTCAGAGCGTTTACGATAAAAAAACTTTGGTGAAACGTAGCCACGGATTCGAACCCAGTCTCGGTCACGCCAACGAAACTTTCCGAACGGAAGTCAGTTCGTCGACCAAGGCCAAAGATACCAAGTATATGTAAAAAAGAAAGTTTTTTTTCTCCTAGCGTGTGTACATCTTCGTGTATTCTTCATTTTTATTCGCCCAGTTATTTTTGAACCCGGTATTTTTATACTTTAAGAGAAAAAAATGTATTTCCGTCACGGCTTGCCTTATTTACGAGTGTTTTAGTCTCAAAAAATTTTTCTTTTTCTTTGACGGTAGAACGTGTATAAAATGCTTTTCGTTTTTTTTGTCATCTGCATTTTGTACAGGGTGTAAAGAAATGATATTCCTCTAGTCTGGAAGCTAACAGTTTGTTCTAAGTGAGCTAAAGTATGTGAAAAGTATAGCTCATAGTTTTTATATTAATTGCCTTTAAATTAAAAAATGACAAAAAGTAACGTACCGTCCTCAAATTCATTTACACAAAGCTTTTACTGTAGGATTTCCTACTTGAAACATAATGAGAGTCAATTTAGTAGACTTACAAATTTACACTCTTGTGCCCCATATAATTCTTCAAAAAATTTGTAAAAATATGTAATACTTGCTTTCTACTCTGAATATCAAAAAGATTTTTGAGAAAAACATCTTTGCTGTTTGTTATCAAATGTTTACACTTTTTTTAGACACGCCTTTTTTATGACGTTTCCTTACGAGTACCGCCTAGTTGGTAATTTCTGACTCGTCAAATTTTTTGGGAATTTGTTCAAAATTCATCAGTTCAGGGACTGTAATAATTTTCCCGAAATGTGATTTTACACTCAAGTTTTCATAGTTACTTTACAAACTAAAATTTCAGTGTAAATAAGAGTAGACACGTTTGAATTGCGGAACAATCTCGTAAAGTACAACTTTAGAGCGTCGACTAATTTTTCCCGCTTTATATCACGAGGCGCGGAATTTAAACACGACAACTATCGAATTTTTCTTACGTCATTGGTTCCAAAAAGGCGGAGCTATCATTTCCTTACACTCGTTTTCTTTATTTCTTTCGCTTTTGTACTGCCCGCTGCTTTGCAAATAATTTTCTCTTTGTTGTTTTCTTTTACGAATAAATTTATTCTTCGTGTCATAAAAAATTGTGCTGTGAAAAAGTTCAGCGAAACTCGAAACAGCGAATTTTCAAAAAAGTCATTTTTAGAATAGGAAAATGGAGACTGTTCGGGGTAGACTTTTTGGCCCATGGCCTATTTGATCGTCCATTTCGATCTGGTGGATGCTGGAAAAATTTACCGTTCAGCACTGACGTCACAGTCTCACGTCAAAGACGTCTTTCAAAATGATGTCAAGTTTGCTTCAAATCGAGTAGTCTGTAACATATTGACTCATTTTATGTGTCTATTATTATGTATCATTTCAAAAACACAAAACGCAAGAAATCAAAACATCTCAAGAACTGATCACTGAACTGGGGTTCACTGATCTTCACGATAATTCGGACATACAGGATGTAATGTACCTGCTAACGCAGTACTGTAAGTATATAGCATACTGTATGTGATAGTCATTTATTAAATATTATTTCATTTTCATAATTTATGGTCTCAAGGGTGTCTGGGATTCACACCCAAACATTCCTGTAAAATTACGTGAAGTACTTTATTTTGATCCTTCCACACCCTGGTAGCCGCTATTGGCCCAATTAAGGCGCCCCAATTAGTTTGCACAAACGGCAGCTGGTCCCCTAGAACCTACACTAAACTACACATTCCACGGCTACCGAAATTCCTCATAAAAATCGTAAACAACACCTGCACACAGTAAAAATTAAAAGCCCCGCCAGACAGTAGTCTCAAGTGGGACGGTAGCGATGGTCCCACAAAACATGTGTATACACAGAAAGAATAGATACGGAGGCATGCACAGAAGCACAGAGGTGTGGCTAAGCCCACCCTAGGAAGCAAGCATAGGAAAGACATGAAAAGCATACAGTACCAGGGAAGCATTGGAAGGCGTGACCAAATTAGCAAGAATAATGAAGCAAGAAGCAGCAATTGGCCGAAGAAGATGGACAGAAGCAAGACCTCCTGCGACGCCCAGGGAGTGGCCAAAGAAGCCGTATTTAAAGAGAAGCAAAGTATGATTTAGTTAGTTCGTGTTCGTCTCGAATTCGTTTTTATTTGCAAGCGCGGCGTCTTTTTATACGAAAGCAGTTAAACAGAGTCCGTTTTTAATTATTTGCAAGCCGAACACCCATTGTCCCCCATTATTCATTGTCGACGACCAAGCCGCCGTCGACTATCATTTTGTATCATCCTCGCCCCGTAACCCGTGCCATTTTATCACCGGCCATTCAGGATAAAGTAAAGTGCTTCTCCAAACTGGTCGTTACAAGGGTGAGCCAAAAAAGGCGACGGTGCTGACTTACATAACTTTTGATCGTATGAAGCTGTTTTAATACGGATTGCTGCATTAGAATGCCCTGTTCATCTTTGCTACAAAGGCCAAATTTTATGCTCCTAGCATTTTTGATATTGTACAAACGGAAATTTAGCGAAAGTGGTTATTTTTCAGACAGTAAAAACTGTGAAATCAAAGTAAAAGTTGTCCTATTGTGACAAAAGTTTTGTAAAGCTTTTTACACACAATAATACTCTAAAAGTCACCCAGATTTTTAAGTTACCCGTAATTTAAAGTCATTAACTTTTTTCTTTCAATATGGGGCAAAATTTTTCGCCAAAATCAAGAGCTTTTGTTTTGAAATTGGAAAAAAGCAAAATCAAAACAAAATGCATTCTGTCGTTGAGTGGAAAATTATTGGTCAAGCAGAATGTAGGACACACTAAAACGGCTCTCTTGTAGTTTCCAGCTGTTATATGGTTCTCATGATTGGATCCATTGTACTTTTCTGTTGTAAAATATGTTGATTTTGTCAATTTTTCGAAATTTATTTGCAAAAAACCGACGTTTAGTATTTTCGATTCTAGTCAATCAATATTAGAGCAATCTGGCTGAAACTTTGCACTTTTTATGCCACATGTCTTGCCTATCGACGCCAGGAAACCGCATTGAAAAAGCTTCAACCATTTGAAAGCTATGGAAGTCAGTATCAACAAAAAATTCAAAATTTTAACACTTCCGGTTGATCATTCTGAGAAATATTTTTCGACGTCTACGGGCAGATACACGTTTTTTAAAAAATTTTAAAAAAAATCAGATACACGTTTTTAAAAAAATTTTAAAAAAAATCAGATACACGTTTTTAAAAAAATTTTTTACTTAACAAACCACATTTGTATAAAGAAAATGAACGCATAAATAAATTCAATATCGGTTGACCAAAAAAATTCTGCGACTGAACTGTTCCATTACAGTATACAAAAAGACGCTTGATTCCTCAAAAAAATTCAACTGCTCTAAAAAATAAAGCGGATCTCGAAGCCATTACTTCTAAAATGTAGAGAATTCAATTCTGCATTTTACACTGTATTTTACAGAGTTTAAAAATTAAGTCAACTTTACACAATACCAAAGAAAGAAATGTGTAATAGAATTCAGTAAAATTTTTACATATTCGTTGTCAAAATGAGTTTTGACTCAGAAACTGCTCAAGTGATTGATCAGATTCAAGAATCTGCATTTTATCAAGCTAAGTTAGCCGATACAACGTTTAAATTTGAACCCAACTGAAAATTTGGGAGAAATTTTGGGAGTGTTCGATGCCAGAGTGTTTTCGACAAGTTAGGAATGCAAATGGTGGTGAAACAAATTATTGATTGTACTTAATTTCCCTTTTTTTCTTGAATTTTTCGATTATTTTCGTTTTTCGACAATAAAAAATTTTCTGTCGGTTTTTCTTTTTCAAAAATCAGTTCAATTAATGCAGAATTGAATTCTCTTCGATATGATATATTGCATGTTCATGTTGTACTTACACTTATAGCTGCAGGTGTAGGGCAAATCATCATGCAACACCTGTACATGAGCACAAATGAACATTTACATCTTACACGTCATTTTTCTAAAAATTAATTTCAAGCGAAATTTTCTCCCAAGACGAACATTTCATTTTCGGCTATATCTCTAATGGCCACGAGGGTCAAATTGGTATCCAACGTGCAATTTACCTCGGCCTGAGACGAAGACCTTTTTATGGCTGTCACTTCGAATTCCCGGCGATTTTGCCCGGCGTTGTACAACCAAAGACGCAAATTTTTCGTGATCGGCACCGAAGTGGGGTCGAAAAATTTTCGAACCTCGTCGGGGAAACGGTCGAATTCATTCCTATTCACTAATCTATTCGGCAATAAAGTCAAATCGACGATAGGTTCACTTTTGCGCAAAATTTTTTTGCTAGTCAAAAAGCCGCAAATAGGTCCGTTTACTGTAGTTACGCGATCTATAGGTGAACGGCGTTTTTCGTCGCGGAAATTTCTCCACGCACATTTTAGTAGATTTTCGAGGAAAAATTGAAATTTATTTTCGTGGTCTAGGATAAAATCGGCCGAACCATAATGTGATCTAGGGTAAAAAACGCCCGGTAAACAATTGATTTCTAGGAAATAAATTTCGCCCGTCTTCTTATCCATACGGTAGTCGCATCTGAAGGGAAAAGTTTCTCGCCCAAAACAGCATAACTAGAGTAAAGGTGCGTTTATACTTTGACGGATATCCGTCACGGAAACGTGACGGATCTCCGGAACCAATTAGAATAGTCATGTGATTCCGTCAAAGTAAAAACGCAAAAAATTTTCCCGGATCCGTCAAGGTTCCATGACGGAAAATATATCCCGGATCTTTATTTAGAAAATTTTCTAAACATCCGTCATTTTTTGTCCGTGAGGGACATTTGCCTAGTCAGTTTTCTTCCATTTTTGAACTGATATCTGCCCCAAATTTGATTGAAACTCGTTTTAAATACCACGATATGTTGTAAATGCGGTCTGTTTAGTGAAATTCAATAGGAAAATTCAGTTCAGGAGTGGTGGTCGGGAGTTTTTGTGTGAAATGCAATCTTGAGATATATTTTTTGTTTTTTTTTTAGATTCTGATTTTATTAAATCACTTTGTCTAAACTAACGTTGTTCATCGTCACGTTGAATTATTTCTGGTGATTTAAATTTAGATTAAATTATTTATTTCTTTTTTGTAAATTTAAATTTTTTATTTTTAAAATTTTTTTTGTTTTGAAATTTTTATTTTTTTAAAATTTTTAAATACTTTAAATTTTGAAATTTTTGAAATTGTAAATTTTTAAATTTTCTAAGGTTTAAAATTTTTAAATTTTCTAAAATTAAAATTTTTAAATTAAAAAAAATTTTCAATTTTTTCAAATTTTTAAATTTTTTTAAATTTAAATTTTAAGTAAAATTTTTTAAATTTATTTTTTAAAATAAAATTGTTAAATTTAAATTTTAAATAAAATTTCAAATTTAAAAGATTAAATTTAAATTTAAAAAATTTTTTTCAATTCCGATTAAATTGAATTGATTAATCGAAGATGGATGTTAGAAATAATTTAAAATGTAAACAACGTAAATTAAAATTGTTCATTATGTTAAATATGATTAACAAATTAAATCGATTAAAACAGGAATGAACAATTTATTGCGCCCACCTTATTTAATTAGAAAAGAAGAATGCTAATTTAACAGATTAATTAAAATTTGATTGAAATTAAATTAGTTTTAGTAAACAGGAGTGGAACGGCGGCTAAAAAACAAACTTAAAAAAAATACTTGAAAATCAATAACAATATTCATTTCAATTGATTATAGGTAGAAGTCACGTGATCCGTCAAGTAAATCTAAACATCCGTTAAAAAGAGGCGTGATTAGATGATGAATGGTGATTGGCTAGTTGGGTATCCATCATGGATCCATGATGGAGATCCATTGAAGTATAAACGCGCCTCAAGACTAAAGGCGGATTCATACTTCATCAAGCGTCCAGCAAGTTATATTTAGCTTCCGGCAAGTTGCCGGATCGGATGGTAATTCATACTTCTTCCGGCGCCGGAAAGGCCGGATGACAATTTATTCTTGCTTTTACTATGTTTAAATATACTTTGAAATCTGTGCAATATTTTGTATAAAAAAGTAAGAAGTTTTCATAAAAAGAAAATGTTAAAAAAAAAATATATATATATTTTCAAAAAGTTTAAAAAAGTAAAAAGTTTCAATAAAAAAGTTTTTATATGACTACCCTGCACATATATCCTTTCAAGAATGGAAAAAAACATTCAACACATTCAGCAATCAAAAATTAAACGAACGTCATGATTAAAAACACAAAATTTCGCTTTAACTAAAAAATCGATATCTCCCGCATATATTATACATGCCTGTAATAGAGTGGGGTCGGGGGCGGGACCTCCACCCCCAAGTTGGTCAACCCTAAACTCAACTCCCCCCAAACTAGGAAAATTTTGAAAAAATTAGGAAAAAAGTGGCTTTTTTGGGCAAATTTTCGAAATTTTTTTGACTTTTTGGAGTAGTTTCGACCCTTCTCCCCAAAATTTTGGAAATTTCGGGATCTCCACCCAAAAATTTTCGGTTTACCTCTACCCCCCCCCCCAATTGGTCAGACCTCTTACAGGTATGACATTGTATATTCAAAAACCAATTAAACACGTGGTTCTTTTAAAATTACATCCAAAATACGCCTTCCAGCATCCAGAAAAGTACAAACTGTTTCTACTCTTCCCATCCGGCAAAATTCCAGTCTTCCGGCAAGAGAATGGGACAGCAGGGGCAGGGTGGGAATCCAAAAAAAATGACGTCATTCAGTGCCGGACGACTTGCTGGATCAAAAATCTAAAAATATGGGATGCCAGATGCTGGATGCCGGTAGGAAGTATGAATACGCCTCAACACTCTGAAGCAGTGGATGTTGATTCGGACTAGGGGTGTGCGCGGGATCCCCTTCCCACTCCCCCCTTTTTCCGGCTTTCCGGTGGGAATGGGATGACTTTTTTGAAAGCAGCAGGCGGGATTGGTGAAATTTCTTCCCGCTCACATTTTCTGCTTTTCCCGCAAAAAGACATTCCTCCTGAAAATTTTTTCTACCAGGTAAGTACCGTATTTATTTGAATAAATGTCGCGGCATTTATTTTTTTAATGGTACATTTGGTGTGGGATTTATTCAAGGGTGGTGTTTATTCAAGTCAGCATTTATTTAATTTTTGAGTTTAACACCACAAATTTTAATAAAATTTTTACTTCTTCAACAATAAATGCATATGTATGACTTATTAACAAATTTTTATAAAAGCAGCTGATAATGGTATAAATTAGGAAATTTCAACTGTTGCAATTTCATCATCTGAACTTAATTCTATCTCATCCAAATATACTGATTTTTCCATTAATAAATCATCATCTTCTTCTTCCTTTTCAAACATTGGATCTTCAAGATTTAATATAATAGATTGAATTTAATGTTGCAACTGACGATTTTTTTGATTAGAAGCACCTTTCCTCAAATAAATGCTGCAGCATTTATTTTATAAATAATCCTCAAATAAATGCTGCGGCATTTATTTAAGGGCGGCATTTATTCAACTAAATATTTTAGTTGGAAAAATTTGATACCTTTACTGTACATTGTAATGCAGCAGCCAGATAACTTTTTCAAATTTCAAAATGGAGAAAGCGTTGCCAGCTAGTGATGTCAGGGGCCAGTTTCACAAAGCTGACAAAAATTTCGTCAGCGAAGTAAGTTTGTCAATGAAATTTTTCAGTTTGTTGACAGGATTTCGGGAACCTGGTTTTCTGGGTTTCCTGAACCTTCCGAAACATTTTTAATTCATTGACGAAATCTCATCAAGGATTTTGTCAACGAACTTTGGTTCCTTGATGAATTAACACTTGTGATTTGCAGTAACATAAAGGCTTTCAATTTTGCTGGTTAGTCAAACTAATTACTGTATTTTGGATTTTTTTTTTGTTCCTCATTTCTTCGTCTATTCGCCATCTTTTTTCCACAAATGAGGTCTTTCGAGGAAAGAAATGGGAATGAGGAAAACACCAAAAACAGCCTCTCAGTAGAAGTCGCTTTGCAGTGGCCCCGGAATATCATGTGTCTCTGCTATAGATAATAATGTAACATAAAACATGGTAACAAATTGAAGATGGCTCATAAATTAGCAGACTATAAGAGAAATATTACAGTAACATGAACAATCAGGCCCAAAGCATGATAGTTTTTGAAAAAAGGAAAAGAGAAAGGAAGGCAAAAAAGGAAAAGAAAAGGAAAAGAAGCTATATAAAAAGAAAAAACTACAAACAGGAACTGAAATGCAAAAAAAGAAAAACACAAACGAATATAAAATAATAAGGGCAATGGAAAAAATGTGTGGAAACAAAGTGGAGAAACAAACAGAAATAACACAATATGAAAATAAAATGGAAAAGCAGTGGGACATAGAATTGAGTGATTCAAAATGATGAGAATAGAAAGGAAGAAACTGAAACAAAGGAAAGAATGAGAGAGAAACAAAAGAAATTTTATACAGAAAATGAAAAAAATAAGGCAAAAGGATTAAAAAAAGGATTTTTAGTGTCCATGTCATTTCTCTAATGTAGGATTTTCATAATGTTGTCACACCACGTACTGTTGATTTTATGATTTAAATTAGTATATAGATAATTAGCAGAAGATATAGCAGTTTACTAAAAGATTCCAGCAAAGTACATAATATTTTTACAGGAAAGTATAGCAGGTATTTTATAGTGTAAAGCAAAATATAAAAATTAAAACTGCTCCTAAAATTTGCATGGTGGGCATTAAAGTGGACGCCAAAGTAAGACACAGCTTCGGCGCCAAAGTGAAACAAGGCGCCAAAGTGAGATGGCTGCCAAGTTGTGACACAATGGTTTAAAACATTGAAACATAGAACACAAAAAAATTACAATATCAATCTATCAATAAATCTGAATAATTAAAGAGGAGCATTGATTTTCATCCCTTTCTTTGTACATTAAAAAACAGCTGTTATGAACAGTTGGAGAGGTTCAAACCTATTTAGTTTTTTTTCATCAACGAGCTAGAAATTTCGGCAGGAAAATATTTAGGGAGCTTCGAGAAACTCAAAGCCACATTTCATGGAAAAAATTGGAACATTTTGTCAATGAACTGAACATTTCGTCAGCGAAATCTCGTCAACAAAATTTCTTTAACAAAGTTCGAAAATTACAAATTACCAATTTCGCTGATGAATTACAGGAGCTTCGAAAAACTGGCCCCAGGTTTAGGTTTTTTCTCCTAAATCTTGGGTTTTTTATTTCTAAGGTGAATCCAGGGTTATTTTTAAGGTGTTTTTTATGTATTTTCAGCTTTTTAGGGTTTCCATTGATTTAGTTGAGCTTGAGTTAAAATAACCTTTACTGTATTCTTGCAAAAACAAGATTGAAAATTATAAAACTATGTATTAGACAGTTTGAGAAAAATTTCATTCAACATTCATGAAATCATACATTTTATAACCTTTCACACACATCTGTTGATGATGCACTTATGGTAGCATCAGGCATCCCATCCATGTAAATTGTGAAGATGGTGAGAAGGCATCATTATTGGGCACGACTGCCTTTGAAACGCAATATGTGACATGTTATGAGCATTCTCTCATAATTCAATTTTGTTATTGTCATTTTTCACCAATAAAGTGGGATGGCCAATCGGTGTTTGTTTATCTATTGTTTAGTGGCAATCGAGTTTTATATTGGGCGACATTATCTGCTACAGCAGCGTCTCACATTCCCGACTTTTATGAGAGCCATTGGGCAACGTTCTCTGGAGTACTCTGGTAGTTTTTCAGGTGCAAGCTGTTGGATTCCAGTTGCTGAATAGGGACTGAAGGTTGGTTTAGCTCTGCTAAAGAACTGTTGCACTGTATCAGCCTTTACCAATAGGAATCTCATTTGAGTGACCTACAGTAGATAGTTTGGTTGGTACAAGCCAATAGACACTTTAATCATATTGCTGACATCCTCAGACATGAGCATTGTTTTCCCAAGCACAAGTTTTTTTCAGTTTCTTTGGATAATATATTGCTTAATTTAGTGTTTGTGTGCAGTTTAGAGTATTCGTAAATGTTTTATATATCAGTTGAAATTGAGAATAATTCAATTTGTTTTGTCCATAGACCATATCAGATAGCAGAACATTGCTGTAAAAATAAAATCTAATTGTGACTTGTTTAAGTTAGATAAATGATACATACATCTACTACACAACACTGAAAAGCAGTCAGAGTTCAGATGTTGCCAGATTCACGACTAAATGCTTGAAAACTTCCTGAAATTCTAATACTACTTGAAAATTTTGATATGAATATCAAACGCTTTGGATGGGCCTGTTCATCCAAAAAAGCTTCAAAGTGATTCATCCAACTTTTTTTAAAATTTGTTTCTCAGTTAAGATTCAATCAAATTCTTTTCACACCAAAAACCAAGACACTTTTATTTTGTGGTTCATTAGAGATTAGAGAACCAAAAAAGCAAAAACCAAAGCCTGGCAACCCTGTTTATTCGATACAATTTTAAATTGCAATGTGTTTATGTTATAAATTGGTCATTATATTTTATTGGTGTAGTGTAAAAATGTTTAGGGTTTTTTAGTGCTTTCAATAAACAGTTGTGATTACATGATTTTATATTTATATTGAGAGAATAAATTTGTTTATAGCTATGTAGTACTCACTCTCAGTCAACATTACGAAGTATATTCTAATATAAATCATGTTATATAAAAAGTCTGAATAGATAATTATCCCGGGGGACAGGGAGACCAGGCAAGTGGAGGGAGTGGGATGGGAGCCCGATTTGTATAAGGTAATGCGGGCAGGAAGCAGACAAGTTTTTCAATCCTGCACACACCCATAATTCGGACAAACTAAGCACCATGGAAACATCTTTTCTTTCCTCCAACAAGGTAAACAAAATTTGATCTTTTGTTTTCAGACCCAACAAAGCTTACAACAGAAAATGAGCATCATAGGTATACAGGAAGATCATTATGAAAGCGAAAATATAGACATCAACCAGAAAACTGACATAGTTCTTGATACCTTTCAGAGAAGCAAGGAGCAAGCAATTTCATCGATTTCCACAATAACAAACATTAGTTTAGTAACCACTATGAAATTTTATCCCAAAAATTTATAAATCAAAGGTTCTATTTCAGCCTGTGTTTACTCTTTTTTATTCTCAACTATCCCATTTTCAGCCAAGGTTTATCTGCATTCAATGACGTCATGTTTACAGATAATTTGTCTCAAAATCTTGTGACTTTTGGTTGGTGGTTCACAACATACAAACCACATACAGGGCCACAGAGGAATGAATGTTAATCTGATGTCAGCATGCATAACAAACAATTTATTGTATGTAGTTAGTAAAACACTATGACAATTTCTGATTGATGTCCTAGAACACAGCCAACGTCTTAGACATTGTTCAAAAATGGGCTCCCAATGAAAGAAACTTGGGTTTCTCAATTATATACAGTAATTAAGAGACAATTTCTGAGATGATGCAACTTAGTTGTGATAAGTGAAAATCCCATATTTGGTGTAACTTAATGGGCTAGGAACGAAAATGATACTCATTTTGTCTGAAAATCAAAACTCACACAGCTGCTGCAAGACAAAAGTTTGAAGTTTTCGATTTTTTCAATTTCTGACATACACTTCTTTCAACTTTTGCAAGTTTAGGTACGTCAGACATCGTGTTTTGAAAATTTGCCCAATATCAGGCCAATATATGGCCCATAGTTTACTGTAGGATTCATAAGTGTAAAGTGCATATTAGAAATACAGTGGTGATTGAAACATCAAATTTTGGAGCAAAAATTGTCATTTTTTTCACAAAAATCCCTATATCTACTGTTAAAGCTCAGAAGCACCTATTGGAAACAGACCACTACAACATTCCCTACCGGTGAAGAATGAGAAAGAGCCGTTTTTTCTGGCTAACAGCTACAGTTATGGGTGGAGCTTAGTATCGAGCTAATGAGATGAATGTGCTTTTTAGTTAAGTCTCGGCATTAGAGAAGAGTAATGATTTCACGTCCACCTTAAAAGGCCTAGCAAAACCTTATATTTTCTGGTAATTCCAACCTTCAATGTAGAACTATTATAGCTTGTTAAACTTCAAAAATGAGATGTTAAGACAAGTTCTGTATGCTGAATATTAAAATAATTCCCAAATTGGACAAGAAAAAAATTTGTACCCTAAAGTCTGGAATTTTATCATTTTTCTGTCTATTTACGAGACTAGAGATTTATTGGATTAATCATGAATTAACTATATTATTTACCATTCATTTGATACAGAATACAATGCTCTATAATGTGGTGTGAAAATGTTTGCTGAATTATGCATTTTACACTTTTTAGGTAGTTTTTAAGGCCAAAAGCACCGAAAATTTCTCTATACAATGGATATATTACGATGTTTTCTGGTTGCCTACAAAAAATTACCAAAGTTCGTGTTCTGCTAGGGTGTTAAATCTACAAAGAAAACTATTTTACTTGATTTTTGCTCTGAAAATTTGATATTTCAATTACCACTTTATTCCTAGTATACACTTTACACCTGTGAATCCTACAGTAAACTGTGGCCCATCTATTGGCCTAATATTGGGCAAATTTTCAAAACACAATGTCTGACGTACCTAAACTTGAAAAAATTGAAAGAAGTGTATGTAAAAAATAGAAAAAAATCGAAAATTCCACCTTTTGTCTTACTGTAGCTATGCAAGTTTTGATTTTCAGACGAAATGAATGTCAGTTTCGTTCCTAGCCCATCAAGTTACACCAAATATGTGATTTTATGGTATGGTTAATTTTTTACTTATCACGACCAATGGCGAACTGTCACTTCTCGCCCATTGCTAACGCCTACAGTAATTAGGGGGAAATGACCAATCAGAAACATGCTAACTTCACTCGTGCAAACATATACCTTGGGATGAGATCGCAAGCAATATCACGCGTGATGCAAAATAAGTTTACTGTATCGCGTTTCCCTCATCGCGAGGATAGAAAATTATTGTTTATTTGGGGATTTTAATCAAATTTATTGCTGGTCTGCATCTGGCCGACTGATTTTGTTTGAAAATTTTTCTAAAATTTAGGATTTTTGAAAATCTGAATTTTTTAGCTCGTTTCATCATCCGTGTTGTTTTAATTTCCCTAATTTCAGAAGAACTTTTATTTCCTTGATATCTTTGATGTCAGAGTATCAACTCTTAAAAAATTTTGGTATGGGCAATAACGAAAATTCGACCAATTTTTCGTTTTTATACTTCGTTATATGCTATATAATAAATATTATTCAGGCTTTTTCCAACAATTTAAAAGTGTAATATGAATCAAAAACAAATCGACAGATTTAACCTTTACTGGAACTGGTTCGATCATGACGACTGATCTATGACCCGGGTAATCGCGAGCATTCGAAGCAAAATGTTATTTCTTTCCAATTGCTGGACTTCGGGCTAATGACAGATGTCTCACTAGCCACACGTATTCACCGTGAATTTCACATAATGCAAAAAATTGTGCTTTTCTTGTCGCCTTTTCTTTCTTCATCACTTTGCTAGTAAGCAGAGTAAAATAGCTGTTTTGAATTTTGCGCTAATTACCATTTTCCACTTTAAACTGGTGAAAAACTACTATTTCTAAAAAAATTAAAATTGCTACAGTAAGCTAACGTGTCGCTGGTGATATCGCGCCATCGCTAGATTCTATACTCGCCACCTTCGTGCGATAAGTGACAGTGAGCCCTAAGTTGAATCCTCTCTTTATTTCTTTCATATTGTTGGCTTCGAAACCATAATTCAGTAAAATTTTTTCGGCCCATTTTTTCTCACCTGGCGTACATATTCGCTCCACATGCGACAAACATTCGTTTGGTCATGTTTCGTAATTTCATAGCTAAGTGTTCTTCGTCAACAACTCTCCATTCCAGGGATTCAAAATCGATGAATTTTCGTCCAAAATCTTTGAAAGAATCGGTGTCCTGTAGCAGGCACTCGAACGGATGGTAGACGATCGGTTGATCGGAATTTTCCGGGTTTTCTTGCACGAGAACAGTAAATTCCCGGCCTGAGAGAACAAATAATATAAAAAATTATTTGCTCAAAAAAGTTGGGAAAATGAGAGGGACGATTTTATTTGTTTCTACTTTTCTACTTACTTTTACGTTTTGTTTTTGATGCTTTTGAAACGAGTATTAGAAAAAGGAAACAATTTTTTTTTTAATTTTTGCAGTTACACCTACCCATTTTCCTATAGCCGCAAAGGGATACGGACAATTCGCCCCCAGTGATTCGCATCTGGTAATTTGCCCCCACTGCAGTTCGCACACGGACAATTCACCCCCAACACAATCGCCCCTAGTAATTGACCCCCAATTCACTCTTTTTTAATTTTAAAAATTCAGATGTAAAAATAATTCCACTAGGTAACAGTTATGTAGTAGCATATTTTGTACTCATCCATACACTAAACCAAGAGATTTTTCCCAGCCGAAATAGCATGTTTATTTATGAATTCTGCATGCAGAGTGCAAGTATTACAAGGAGAAAAAGATCTACAGCAATGTTCCAAATAAAGGTCCACAAATAATCTTTTTTTATTTTCTTTGAATATACGGTTTTTACTGGTGCGGTTAGTACTAAGTCAGTATAAGTCTTTTTTACTCTTACAGTCAGTGTCATGTATTGGGTAAACGCGTTGCCATCATAACCATCGCCAAACACTGTTCGAAAAATAATGCTCGACCGGGATTCGAACCTGGGTCTCTGTGACTATAGTGCAGCGTTCTTCCGTTTGAACTACCGAGCCAGTGTTGTGATTGTTACCAAGGGGTGATGTACGATTGTGCGACACATGACATTCCCCCCTTTAAAGAAGGACGACCTCGTCCATTGAAGATGCAGGTTCCTGCGGCCCACCAATGTGGGACCATCCAAGCCTCGCCATGTCACATATTGGGTAAACGCGTTGCCATCCTAACCATTGCCAAACACTGTTCGAAAAATAATGCTCGACCGGGATTCGAACCCGGTCTCTGTGACTAGAGTGCAGCGTTCTTCCCCTTTGAACTACTGAGCCAGTGTTGCGATTGTTACGAAGGGGTGATGTACGGTCGTGTGACACGTGACATCAGCAATACAGGCGTTTGAGCACTAGTTTCCTAAAGTGGCCGATTGTTTTTCCACCTGAAACAAAATGTGTGGCTTCGAGTTCAACAAAATGTGTGGCTTCGAGTTCTTCAAGTTTATCTGACTGAAAATAATCAATTTCGACCAAAAATGTGTGAAAAATCTCAACATTGGCAGTTTACAAATCCATATTTTTTCAGGTTTGTAATGATGGTGTCCTAATCCCAAGAAACCATGCCAAATTTTAGTCTGATGGCGTGAATACCCAAGAGAATTTACGCAGAATTTTAATGTGTAACATGGATTTCATAAGCAGAATTGCGAGTCATTTATGTTCTTCGATCTGCATTTGTTTTTTGTTCCTTTTTCGTTTAATTTTCTTTCTTGTGTTCCTCCTTTTTGTTTTTCATCTTTCTTGTCTAGTTTCTTCTTGTATATTTTTTTGATTACTTTTTACTCATTCTCCTTTTCTTTTTTTTTCCTTTATATTTCTCTTCTGTTTTTTCGATTTTTATTCTTTTTTGTTTTTGGTATACCATAAAGTTGTCACAAAAAAGATGTGAAGAATACGATAGAGTCATTTGTGATACTTTCTCATAATCTTAATTTCTCTCCATAGATCAGGATAAAAAGTTACATGAAATGAAACTGGAAAAAAGATGTATGTATGCAACCAGAAAAGAAAAGAAAAAAGACAAAGTAAAAAAGTAAAAAGGAAAACATAGGAAACAGGGCGAAGTGAAAAATCATCTTTTCATCTCCTTCATGCTTCACATAAAATATGGTTACCTAATAGGGGAAATGTCTGGAGATATATTACATAACATATCATGGAGTTGCTTTTAAATCACCTAAGTACGTATGATACCATGGGGCGAATTACTGGGGGTGAATTGTCCCGGGGCGAACTGCAGTGGGGGCGAATTGTGGGGGACGAATTGCTGGGGGCGAATTGTCCTAGAACCAGTGCAGCGAACCAGGAGGTGGGCCTATCCGATTATGATGTATGTAGCCTATCAAGTCCTGCTTGTCAGGCAGATGACAGCCTATGGAATGTGGCCTCCACTAGGCAGTAAAAAGCACCCAAAGAGCGCCTCTCATATAAGGTGGGCACTTATATGACCGTATAGTCCTGTAAAGCCTGCCTTTCTGGCTGGTGCCCACCTTATATGAGAGGCGCTCTTTGGGTGTTTTTTACTGCCTAGTGGAGGCCACATTCCACAGGCTGGCATCTGCCTGACAAGCAGGGCTTGACAGGCTACCTACGTCATAATGGAATAGGCCCACCTTCTCGTTCGCTGCACTATCGCCAACATGCTAACTGGGCTTAGTGGACCTCGGCAAGCAGCGTTCCTAGCTCGCCTACACAATTTATCTACCCTGAGAGGATGAAAGGCTGTGTCTGCCTGGGCCAGCTACCAGAAATTCAATTTTGGGTTACACCCAGGATTTGGACCTGGTTCTTGAGATTAGCAGTCAGAGGTAACCACTAGACCAAGATGACCAGAAGAAGGAAACAATGATTAATTCTGTCAATTACTTTGAACTAACTGAGGTTGCGTCTGATATGTACAGGGTGAGCCAAAAAAAGGCGACCGCTACTGGCTTTCATAGCTTTCAAACGGGTAAAGCTTTATTAATGCGGTTTTTTGCCGTCGATAGGTAAAATATCTGGCATAAAAAGTGCAAAGTTTCAGTGAGATTGCTCGAATATTGACTGACTAGAATTAAATACACTAAACATCGACTTTTTTGCTAATACACATTTAAAAAATTGACAAAAATTGGTAAAATCAACATGTTTTACAACAGAAAGGTACAATATAGGTTCAGTCACAAGAACCATATAATACCTGGAAACTACAAGAGAGCCGTTTTAGTGTGTGCAACTTTCTGTTTCACCAATAATTTCAATCGTTTTTCGATCTGGTCAATGACAGAATTGATTTTGCTTTGGGTTTGCTTTTTCCAAATTTCAAAACAAAAGCTCTTGATTTTGGCGAAATTTTGCCTCATATTGAAACAAGAAGTTTTCTGGCTTTAAGTTAAGTGTTAATTACAAATCTGGGTAATTTTAAAAGTATTATTGTGTATAAAAAGCATTACAATATTTTTTTCACAATAACACAACTTTCACTTTGATTTTCACAATTTTTACTTTTTGAAAAATGACCACTTTTACTAAACTTCTGTTTGTACAGTAACCATAAATGCTAGAAGCTTAAAATTTGGCCCTTGTAGCAAAGACAAACAGGGTATTCTAATGCAGCGATTCACATTATAAAGGCTTCATCCGTTCGAAAGTTATGGAAGTCAGCACTGGTCGTTTTTTGGCTCACCCTGTATTAAGTAATCTAAGCATTCTTAAATCAATAATTCTTCTTATAAGGGCTGGCTCCTGAAATCATTTCGCTTGTAAATTGAAATGTACTTTCATTGGCCTATATTGAGATGAGTGTATCAATTTTTCCAGTAGACCTTGTTTACACTAAAATTTACATAAATATGCTGAACAATAGAAAATTTGCTTATCTGATTTCGAGAATCATGATAAATACAGATGCATAGATTAGAAGGTTGCATTTGACAGTATTCCTTAATGCTAAAAAAATCTTCCAATACGATGTCAAGCTAATCCTGCGCAATTTGAGTTGTAAGCTGTCAAACTTAGGGCCGTAAGTTTGTTGGCTGATTAACATAATCCAGGATTACATTTAATCCCCGATTATGTAATCGTGGATTAAAATTCATTCAGTGATTAAAATAATCAGTAAATTCGTCAGCCGATTGAAGGATGATTATGTAATCTCCGATTAAAATTTTATCACCGATTAAAATCATATAATCCAGGATTAAAAATATAATTGCTCATCGAAAACTGTACAACGTCCACTGCCCATAGTGTAGGTGTACAGCTTTTCCTTCAGTACGTCACCTTTTGTCATGCATTTATTGTTATCAATTTTTCTCGTGATATCCACTTCAAAGTCCACGTGTCCATAGAAAACCACTAATTTTGATTCTGAAGAAATTGAACTATTTTGAAGAAAATTAAATAAAATCTATAGGGTTTCAATTTTTTTATTAAAAAATTTTTATAGCATTTTCAATTACATAATTTCGTTTTTAAATAAATTTTTTTGTTTATTTTCTATTTTTATTAATTTTTTTATCCAATTAGCTCTCTTCCTTACATAGTTTAAATTAAGACCAAAACTTCTCATTCGAATATGCCTCCATTGGATTTGATCGATCCAGGAAAACGAATTTGTACTTGATTTTTTGCTTAATTTTCGTTTGAACTTGATTATCTGCTTCATCCTCGTTTAGATCATCCAAAAAATCAACAAATTTTTTTCAACTATGTATACTAAACCGACTATGCAATCGGAAAAAACAGATATAATCGGCTTTTTAAACCTGGGGTGGGGCAGGATTGAAAACTCGGATAATTATAATCACTGATTACGATAATCGAGCTTTATTCAGCTGACGAACTTACAGATTGATCTAATCCTGGATTAAATTAATTGACGTTTAATCGGCTGATGAACTTACAAAAAAATTTAATCCTGGATCATAAGCCATGTTTAATCCCTGATTACTACAATCGGCCTTTAATCCGGCATCAAACTTACCACCCTTAGTATTTAGGATTTAGTATCTCAGGCATTACTATGGGTACACGTTTTTCCCTGAAGGCATTATTGTATACTTCGTTTTCCTTGAAATGCCTATAAATAAAAACAGTGGAAAGCAAGTACAATTTTAAATTTTTACGATTTCCTGTCAAACCGTACGTCACACCAGGATTGAAATTCGTGGGCAAGTAAATATCAGCAATTTTTCGGGTAAAAAATTTGATTTACAAACATTTCATTGAAAAAACAGACTGCAATATTCATCACGATCCATCAAATGCATGTTGGTCTCCCACGCACTTCTTTGTTCGCTAAGACCAGGTACAAAAAGACTTACGATTTGATTGCATTTGGGCAAATTCTGATGTGGATAAAATCTATAGCCAAAGAGATTACTGTAATATTTACATCATTATAGGCTATCGAATAAGCTTTTTTTGTTGTACATTGCAGACATCAAATTTAAGATACGAAGGTACTCACCATCAACAAATTCTTCCACCAGAGCGCCACCGTGATTTTTTACAATATCCCTGATTCTGTCCTCAAGGTCTTCGCTACAGTACACCAAACAATTTTTGTACAACCCTTCACTCCCGGCGCCATTGTGGTGTTTGACGAGCATAGGGAATTTCAAATTTTTGCACTTCGACTTTTTCAAGCAATTGTCAAAATCTTCCATCTTGTAGATGAAAAAATATAATGGCGTCGTAATACCGCATGATTGGGCCACAAATTTTATTTTAAATTTGGAAAAGAGGTAAAAATGAACTGTTGGAGAAACAAATGGTACGATGGAATTTTGACGCCAAAAAAATTCAGCAACTTCAACGCCGGCTGTATCGTGATATTCAGCCCCATCGCATAAATTAATGTAGAGATCATATCTGATGAAAAAGCAGGAAATTATGTTAGTCCGTTTTTCTTAAAGTCCTGAAACTGGGAAGCAAGCACAATCCAGTAAAAGGAAAATGTAGGGCTCAGCCAACTTTTAACTGTTCCTAATAGCTTCAAAGATGAGATATCGTGATCTTGGATAGATCTCCGGGTGTCATTATGATTCTCCATTTCTTGGCCATACAATCACATAAAAATAATATATCACTTTTATTCTGCCCATAGGCACACAATGAATGAACAATACAGTGGTTATAATAATGTGACGTTTTGGTAGTCTGCCTACTACCTTCCTCAGGTAACAATAAACTCTTTTTACAGAATTTGCGGGTGGAGGGAATTGAACCCTGGTCGTTTGATTGAGAGTCTAGAGCACTACCACTGGGTTATCTGGACCATTAGTAACTTGTTTGGAAGCTCTACAGATCCTGACTAGGGGTACTAGTTCAGATTTGGGTTCCTGTATGTTGCCCTTCTAAGAAATGCTTGGTTCCATATGTGGCCTATTTGAATGCTCTTACTATCTACATTTTTTGGCCCTGCTCTTTCCATCTCAATGTTTTCTCTGATCTTCGTTTTGTAGGCATTAGGCTCTGGCAAGTATGGTGGTATTGTCAAAATCGGGTGTACATCCACATGATAGGCGATGCTCTGCTACACCACTTTTGTCAAGGCTCAGGTTCTTAAGGGCATTCCTGTGTTCTGCAATACCGGTCTTAAGTGTTCTGCCTGTTTCTCTTATGTATACTTTCCAACATGGAGCCATGGGTACTTGGTATACTACACCCTACATATCTTCTTTGTTTCTAGGTGGTGCTACTTTGCTGACTCTTTTCCTGATTGTGTCTTTACTTGTGGCAACTAGTCCAATCTTATACTTGTGGCATATTTGCTTCAGTTTCTGTGTTACGTGGCCACTGTAAGGTACTACAACAGTGCCTTTGTATTCAACTTTTTCTTGGTCATTTGCATTTCTTGTTCTATTTGCCTTGTTAATGATTGCTGTGGGATTGCTCCACCAAAGGTCTCCATGGGCTCTATTTATTGATATCAAACATTACCTGGATGAGGTCTAGAACCCTTGAACATTCTGTGCTGATGCACATGATAGAAAGTATTATTCTTTTTTGAAATTTTATGAAACAGACTCGAAAAGTCGGTTGTATCTCCATTCCCAGACCATCCCTTCCCCTCCCCCCGATCAATGCTTTAAATTCTCGATTCCCCAAGCAATGTGAAGTTTCTTGGAGGACTCAATTTTTGTAATCGGATTGCCCAATGATTGATATTTATGGCACATTTTTTTGTTTAAAATTCCTTAATCAAGAAAGCAATTACATCCTGAGTGTTTTATGAAACAAGATGCACATGGTTATTTTGTTGCAGAGTAAATCAGAATGTAAAATTTTGATAGCTTCAACAGATAACCTTTTACATATCTCCAAAAAAAGATTTTGGGGAAAAGGGTAAAGTCATTACTCGGGGAAAAGGGATAGTCAGTGAAACAGGATATTCGAGTAAAAGGGAATGGTCGGGGAAAAGGCACACAATCTAAAAGTATGTCAGCTTTGAAATAAACACTGATTACTTGAATTGGTGCTTGTGAATTTCATTGGATTTCTTACTTGGAAGGTGTACCTTATGAAATAAGCACAATGCAGCACAACTATAGGATAATAGCTTGTTGAGCAAGTGTTATGTCGTATTTTAGCTCATGACCACACATCATATAAAACTGGAGATATGTAAACATTCAAAAATTATGCCTGGAAGTAAACACACCTTGGCTGGAGGCATTCCTCATTTTCCAATTCACTTTCTAGAAAACCTTCTTTCAGTCTATATATTTTGGAATGGCCGAATGCAGCGAATTGCTGCAAGTTCCATTCAGAATAAATAGTAAGTTCATTACTTCAATCAATGAAAATAACTTTCTCATCCATCAGCTACAACTGATGGATAATTTCCTCCATTAACATGTTCAAAAGTTGATAACTCCATAAAAATTGTATGCCTAATTGAACTTAGTTTGTTGCTGCATCTGAAGTTTCAAAATAGATGGTTCATAGAAAATCATTCTTTCAATGCAATTTTATTGCATCATTACTAAGGGCATTGCGAAGAGAGCAAATGATATTTTTCCTGATAACGGCCACTCTAAATTTACAAGTATGAGTACTTTTGGTATTCATTACATGTTATCAAATGGAATGCTCAAGAGATTATGCTTCTCCTAGGGCCGTATTGTGGAAAGAGGAGTAGACTAAACTCAAAGCACTATTAAACAGCGGAGCAAACTAGGACTATCAAGTTCAGGATTATGTCGACTTTGCTCCATTCCTAGTTTGCTCCTCATTTGCTATGTGGTTCGTATTGCCCAAGAAAGGGCAATCCTGGACTAGGCACTCCTGGACTAAACTAGAGGCATTTATATTTATAGTTCACTCGCCAACATGCATGGCGTGAAATATCGTGGGAACTAGCAGAGTATTATACATACAATAATTATGCATACAAACATACAAAACGAAAGTAGTGTACTTGTTGTAGTGTCAGTGTGTTATATTTTGAAATTTGAATAATGTCTGCTGATAAACGATCATCAAATGTTTCTACTGAGGAAATGTTTTTACTCATTGAATGTATTGCCCAAAATATTGAAATTCGGGAAAATAAGAAAACTGATGCAGTCTCAAATGGATCAAAAAAGAGAGCTTGGCAAAGAATTTCTGAAGTTTTTGAGAAGGATCCTAATGATATCGAATATAAAATTCTTGATCATTATAGCGTTCAAAAGGATTTGTTCGATCAGCAAAATAGCGATGAATTCTCAAAAAATCGGCAACATCAATTTCATGCAGCACGTCGTCCAAATTTTTCAAAAACTCAACACCCTCCATTATTACACACACTAAATAGGACTTACTACTGATTCAATACTACCGCTATCAGGATTACAAGAGTGGACTAAATCGGCAATATTTGCACCTCATTTGCTCCGCTTTTAGTCCACTCCTCTTTCGGCAAAACTGATGAGGAGCAAATTTTAGTACTGCTCCACTCTTGCGCTAGGTTTGCTGCAGGTTTAGTCCGACTTTACTCCTGGACTGCCTTAATACTGATTTACTCATCTTTCGGCAATACCAGCCCTATAGTTTAGACGATTTTCAGATGAATAATGGAACCAACATTTGCTACAGGATACAAGAAGGGTAACTTGAAAAAATGCGTTATCACATGAAAAAATCCGTTAACGTTACCTTAGAATATACTATTCAAATTTTTCAAGATGAAATCGTTGATTCTTTTCAATATCACCTTGGAAAGTTGCGGTACACTAATGAAAATTGAGCATCGAAAAACACTTGATATTTTTCGCGATATATCTTGAGAACATGTTTTAAGCATTACAATTTTTTCAAGACAATAATGTGTTCTTTCAAGTGGTAACAAAATTTTAAAACGGGGTCGACTTCTCATATTTAGCTATTCGCTTTGACCATATATGTTCGGCAAAAATGTAGGGAAAATTATTTTTTGATCCTACCGCAAAAACAATGGGTACCAAAAATGTAGGATCCAGAAGAGAGAAAATAAGTATACAGGGTGAGCCAAAAAAAGGCTTCAATAACTTTTGAACAGATGAAGCTCTTTTAGTGCGAATTGCTACATTAAAATGCCCTGCATATCTTTGTTATAAAGACCAAATTTTATGCTTCTAGCATTTATGGTAACTGTACAAACAGAAATTTAGTAAAAGTGGTCATTTTTCAAAAAGTAAAAATTGTGAAATCAAAGTAAAAGTTGTCCTATTGTGAGAAAAGTTTTGTAAAGCTTTTTACGCACAATCATACTTTAAAGGTCACCCAGATTTGTAAGTTACAAGTAATTTAAATTCATCAACTTCTTGTTTCAATATAGGGCGAAATTTCGCCAAAATCAAGAGCTTTTGTTTTGAAATTGGAAAAAAAGCAAAATCAAAACAAAATCAATTCTGTCGTTGAGCGGATCAAAAAATGATTAAAATTATTGGTGAAGCAGAATGTAGGACACACTAAAATGACTCTCTTGTAGTTTTCAGCTTTTATATGGTTCTCATGATTGGATCTGTTGTACTTTTCTGTCGTAAAACATGTTGATTTTGTCAATTTTTCAAAATTTATTTGCAAAAAAACCGACGTTTAGTATTTTTGATTCTTGTCAATCAATATTGGAGCAATCTGGCTGAAACTTGACACTTTTTATACCAGATGTTATACCTATCGACGGCAGGAAACCGCATTAAAAAAGCTTCACCCATTTGAAAGCTATGAAGGTCAGTACCGGTCGCCTTTTTTATGGATCACCGTGTATGAACCCGGGCCTTAAAATCAACAGTAAAACATGTAAAATATGCAAAGATACGCCAAACTGGAGTCTCAGAAACTGTTGGACCCAAAATTTAGATATTTGTAGGTGTGCATGGGGCCCTTTCCTTTCTTTGCTCCTACGCTTTGCTGTTGCATCAAAAATTAAATTTCTTATATTATGGCAACCCTTATGTGTGTGTGTTTTTTAGTCCCGAAATCTTTTTTTCCAAGGCCACATGCTTTTGGTTTAATATACAGTCCATTGCTCACTAACTTCTTTGCTTCGATGAATTTCTGAATGGTCGATATTGCCGTATGTTTGTCGATACCTTCGAGGTGAAATTCGTACTTTTCCGGATCAGGATTGCATTCTAAAATACCAGTCGGGGCTGGGTCGTTGCCTTTGAATACGGAATCGGATCGGTCGTAAGATGACCACAATAGAGCGATTTTGATTTTTTGGGCCTTGTCACTGTTGTCATTTCTGACGCCATTTATCATAGAATTGTTGTCCAAATTGTTGATCAATATTCTGTCGTGTTCATTCTCTTCCACTAAACGTGGCATCTTTCCGACTGAAAAAAAACAAAGTTCGATTAGGTTGAAGGCAGTCAAAAACGATTTTTACGTCCAGTGAACAACGACAAGGTAATATGTGAAGGAACGATATTTGTTTCTATCGGGCAGGCAAAGTAAATAACCCGTGATTTGGAAAGTTACTAAACCTGTTTTTCCTAGATAGGCTGAAAAGTAAACGTGAGGGCTGGAGAATGATTGTGGGCGTTTCGACTATTTACAGGTTTATCGAGTCGTCTCACCTCTATTCAGCGAAACACACAACAGCGATTCTCAAAACAGCGAAACTCAATACAGTGATTCTAGAAACAGCGATGTCTCAAAACAGCGAATCACAATTCAGCGAAGTGTCAATACAGCGATTCTCAAAATAACGAATTTTCAAAACAGTAATCTTAAGAATGGAGTAATTGAGATTGGGCAGGGTAGAAGTTTTGGCACATGGCCCATTTGGTCCTTCTTTTCGATCTGCTGGATGCCGGTTGTCACATTTGACACCAATCACCAGATTTCTGACATGGCTCTATAGCATGTGTTTTCACGACATTACAGTTTTTATTCTGGTTTGTATATTATTTATATATATCCATATGCATGTTTTTTGTTTTTTTCCTTCATCGATTTATTTCCTTGAATATTCTTATTTTGTGCTACTTTTTGTATAATTTTTTCAGGTTGTGTACTTTTCTTCTATTTTTTACCTACTTTTTACTAAATTATTTTACTTCTCATATCTTCATCATTCGGTTTTTGTTCTGGCTTTACTGCTTTTATATATTTTATTAATTCCATCTTATTTGTTCATTTTACTTTATTTATCTCATCAATTTAATTTTTTTGTGATGCAATTAAGCGCATACATAACAACTTTAATGGAGAATCCTTACGATAATATTTTGCTTTTGTTTTTTTCGAACGTTTGAAAAAATGTTTTTCTCACAGAAATTTTTTTGTGGTTTTGGAATGGTCCGTTCGTGCATACCTACCGCAACTGCAGCACAAAAGCATGTGAAATTTAGGTGGCCAAACGCAACTAAAAATAGACTATCTCAACTAGCAAAAACGATTTTAATTCACCCAATTTGCATATTTATCATAAAAAGGATGTGCACGTTTACTCTAAAGGCCCTGTCATACCTCACCGCGCGGCGCCGCGCGGCACCGGTTGTTCTATTCATACTGAAAAGCGGCGCCGCGCGGTACCGCCTTTGAAGTATGAATAGGTTTTTGTAATTTTTGCGGCGCCGCGCGGCGCCCCATCAGGTTTCAACTAAACCAATACACATTTTTTGAGAAGAGCAAAATACAAAAGTAAAAAAGCGGCGCCGTACGGCGCCGCCTGTTAGTATGAATAGGACAACGGGCACCACGCGGCGCCGCGCCCTGCCGCGCGGTACCGCGCGGTGAAGTATGACAGGGCCTTAATGCATAGAAATTTTTAGTATTCGCTGTATTGAGATTCGCTGTTTTGAGAATCGCCGTATTGAGATTTCGCTGTATTGAGAACCGCTGTTTTGGGACTTCGCTGTTTTGAGAAATGCTGTTTTCAGTCTCGCTATTTTGAATTTCGCTGTTGTGGGTTTCGCTGTATTGGGGACACGCCTATCGGGTAGTTATTGGGAGTATTAAATGTGTATACTATATGAACTTGTGGTAAATAATTATCCCCTTTCTTGATACACCTTGATTTGTGATGCTGATTTGATCATATGGACTTATACTGCAGCTTTATTTTACGGGGTATTCCCATGTGAGCGATTCCCAAGTGATCGATTCTCAAGTGAATGATTCCCAATTGAGCGATTTCCATGTGGGCGATTCGTAATTGAGCGAATTCCCATGTGAGCGATTCCCATGTGAGCGATTCCCAAGTCAGCGAATCCCCAAGTGAGCGAATTCACAATTAACCAATTCTTATGCGAGCGATTCCGAATTGAGCGAATTCCCAACTTAGAAAATTCCTATGTGAGCGATTCCCATGTGAGCGATTTCCATGAGAGCAATTCCCAAGTGAGCGAATCCCCAAGTGAGCGAATTCACTATTGAGCGATTCTTATATGAGCGATTCCGAATTGAGCGAATTCCCAACTGAGCGAATTCCCAACTGAGCGAATTCCCAATTGGGCGATTCCAAACGAGCAATCGAGAATGTAGTAACACTTTCTTCACATTTTCCTTCTTTACCTTATATGTTTCTTTATATGTATTTTCTTCTTCCTCTTTTGTGTGCTTCATTAATATTTTCTTTTATGCATGTTTTTATGTTTTCATCTTTTGTCTCTGCTTTCTTTTACTTTCGTTTTTCTTTTCATATACTTTTTTCTTTTTTGCTTGTGAAATAACAGATTACATGTTCTTATTTTTAATAAGCATAGTCTGCCCTATAGTTCTTATACAATTCGACACGCTCTATTTTCTACATAATTTTATCCTTTGTGATTTTTCTTCATCATTTTTCATCTTAGTTTTTTGCTTTCAATCTCTCCTGATTTCCTTTTTTGTTCTTTTTTCATATTTTTTCTTTCTTCCTTGCTGCTTTCTTGTGCTTTCTTCATTTTTTCTTTCTTTTTTTGATGCTTTCCCAAATATTTTCACTTATTCTCAATGTCTTCATTTTTGTTGACGTTTCCTTTCTCTTGATGTTTTGTTTGTTTTAGCATTTTTTGTTTATGTTTTTTATGAAGATTTTCATACTTACAACAATGAAAGATTCAAGCACGTCGAACTGTACCAGAATTATACAGGAGACTACAGTTAATGACAACTTGTAATGTGTTATTTCATGAGCAAAAAAGAACAAAGTAGATGACAAGAAAAACGAGAAGAAAACAAAGCAGAGACATAAAATGAAAGCGTTAAAGCATACATAAACGAAAACATTAACAATACAACCAGAAAACGAAAGAAAAAAGAAATACATACAAAGAAAAATGTTGGGTGAAGAAGGAAACTATGAAGAAAGTGTTATTACATTCTCGACCACTTGTTTGGAATCGCTCAATTGGGAATTCGCTCAACTGGAAACCGCTCACATGGGAATCGCTCAATTGGGAATTCACTCACATGAGAAAAATAGTAAAGTTACTAAATAGTGTCCACTTTTATTATTAACGTTTGAAGAAAATTTCTCCCGTCGCTATCATTCAGATTTCATGACTAAATTGATATCGACAAAGTGTCCTATGCTGGAATTTTGTTCGTGCCAGTGGTTTGACGATAAAATATTTGTAGAGCATGTACACCCTTGTCACTTGACCTGAAGTCCTACCAGTAAAATCATAATTTACTGTATGCTATTCTAATTTTCAACAATATAGTCATCGCGCAGCAGCAAGGCTGGAAAAAACCTAACCTAAGAAATTTTCAAATTTAGGTTTTAGGTTTTTTACTAGGTTTTTTTAGGTTTTTTAAGGTTTTTCAGGTTTTTTCTAGGTTTTATATTTTGTATTGCCCTACAATCGCTTACAAGACTACTTTAAGGGCAGTTTCTATTAGCCGGATACGGCGAATATAATATTTTATATTTGCAGTATACTGTTAATAGTGCCTGCTATATAAGACCTACTATTAGCCGTATGAAAAGTACAGTATATCTCATCTTACTAATTTTTTATTGATCTATCTTGCGGATCAGATTGCACATTTGTCAGCTGTTACCTATTCAGCCTGGCACATTGCATACAGTTTATATTTTCATAATTATGCTAATTTGTGTACAAATTTATTAAAATCCATTCGATTTACATGATAAACTGGTCTATATCAATATATGAGGAAACTTTTGTGCACAATATAGCTTAATTTTTCGATGATTTTCAGGATGGATTGTTATGTACAAGCCATTGAACTTCATAATTTGCACAAAACGGGCATTTTGTTTTTTCAAACGTTGGGTTGGTGGAGATGGATAATCGCTGTTGAAAAATAGTCGGATCAAATCCGATACTTTATTCAAAATATTATCGGCAATAAAGTCATCACAGTTAATACTATTGGCTTCTGAATCAGAGAGTTTAAGTTGATTTATTTGCTTTTTACGAAAACACCTCTGCTTCTCTGTCAAACCCTTTACATTACCCATGATCTTACGCTGTTTTTAAAAAAAAGTCACTGATCTGGTGAGTCTTGATCATTTTTGAATTCGGAAGCCTCACTAAAATCATCAGATCTCGTCTCAACATTGTGGTTTGACACTGATGGTAAAAGACTGCTCACGATGCTTCCAGTTTTCGACATGCTAAGATCAGTTTCAGCATTTGCTGTTTCCAAATCGAAGCTTTTTTCCACCAGTTCATCCGTTTTTGAAATAACCATCGACATAGGCTCAGATGTATTCAGGCTATTGAAAAATTTTTTTACTGTTCATATTGCTTTTCAAATTCTGTGAAACTTAATTTGCTGCAGACGTCACAAACTCGCTTGGCTAGTTTCAACATTTCGTTGTATTTTTCATTTACAGACAAAATTCTATTTTTTGAACTACCTATTGCGATAGAATTTTCGGGAATTTTTTCCAACAATGGATCATGACTGAAATTATCAAGAACAGACGTAACGAATTTAAACCGTTGGAAAGGTCGTGAAATAAGGTTCAAATCAAATATTTCTAAATTTTTCGAATTTCCAACAGCCATAATGTGACGACAAGGCAACTCAAAATGGCAGAAAAATTCGCAAGAACGTTTGCGATCCTGTATAATGGTATATTTGGAGTCAAAATCTGTTTTGGAAACATTAGTCGCTCCATCATTGTTGATGATCTGAAATTTTCGAAGGTCTCTCTGAAACAAATTATATTTTGCACTGAGCTTAGAAGCAGCAAAATCGGTGAAATGTTTGAACAGAAATTCTTTTTGTTCTAATGAAGGAATGTTGGAAATAATTTTGCTTTTACATTTTTCCACGTATTCCCGATGCTTTACATTGAACGTATGCATAGAAATAAATTTTATCAGATTTTCGACGCATAACAACATCCGCGAATACGGACTTATTACGTCTTTGATATGTTTATTTTGTGCTTCAATCTGATTAGTATCATTAATTCCAAAAGTCGTGAGATTTTTCCGAAAGACATAAGCCCACATTTCCTTACAACAGTTAGATGTGAAAATTTCTTTGAAATGACTTGGGATTAATTTATCATACAGGAGCTCAGTCCAACTGTCATCAAAGACGTCAAACTTTCTTGCATGTAATAGTCTTTTCAGTAACGTCAATGCACGTTCTTTGATATTCTGTAAAGTCAAATTAGACTTGCCCATCTCACATGACTCACTAGGGGTAAACTTCATTTCCCAAACAATTTTCTTAAAATTTCGCTCGACATGAACCATACATAGTAGAACAGTTGCGTTCTGGAAAGTATTCTGAGCCGCCTTAACGGACTCAAAATCTTTGTTCAAAACAACAATTTTAGTTTGTCTATGCTATCCTGATTACTGATTTTAAACTGTTCGAAACAAGATATCACTAGATATTCAGTCTCCGAGCTCAAAAATGCTGCAGCAACAATGCGACTGATACGATTCTTATCTAGCGCAGTGAATAAAAAAAGAACATAGTTGATGTTGTTTAAACGATAAGTTCCATCTAACTAATTCTGGAAATTCGATAAACCACTCATGCATGAGACACAACATTCGGAAATTCAACATTCGATTTTGGGTCTGATATAACTTTGAGATACGAGCCTGGATCAGTCTTTTTCACATTTTCAAGAAAATAAATGGTTTTGGAAACTTCGTTGGCTTTCTCAGAACTGCGGGCAGCATCTATGATGTTCCTAATATATTGATTAGTCACTTGTTTACCTTCAGTGGAGTGAATTTCCTCAGCAATCAATTTTACATTAGCTCCCAACTGGGCTGCTTTTACAATGAAATCTCTTGCATCTCCGTCTAATCTTCTTTTATGTGGGAAATGAGACAATAATTCTTCAGAAACTTCGTGATTATGTTTAAAATTCGAGCAGGTGACTTTCAGTTTATTTTCTGCATTACTGAAATTAATATTTAAACGACAGCTACACCCCACAGCTCCGAAATGACTTTGATTGGGTCGTAGGCCTATGCCAGTTGCCCTACAACGAATACCATTCCTGCAAACTAGAACAAGCTTTGAAAAAACAAATTTCTTTTCATCGTTATGAAAACGTTTACTGGACTCGATTGAAAATGACTGAAAAGTTTCACTTTCTAGCCGTCCAATGGCTTTGGCGAGATCTTGGAAGCAACCAAAAATCGAACCAACTGAAGCTTACGAAGCATCTGCAGTGGACAGGTCAATAATCTTCGGCTACAGCATTTTGTGCAAATTATGAAGTTCAATGGCTTGTACATAACAATCCATCCTGAAAATCATCGAAAAATTAAGCTATATTGTGCACAAAAGTTTCCTCATATATTGATATCGACCAGTTTATCATGTAAATCGAATGGATTTTAATAAATTTGTACACAAATCAGGATAATTATGAAAAAATAAATTGTATGCAATGTGCCAGGCTGAATAGGTAACAGCTGACAAATGTGCAGATCCGCAAGATGGAAATATCAATAAAAAATTAGTAAGATGAGATATACTGTACTTTTCGTACGGCTAATAGTAGGTCTTATATAGCAGGCACTATTAACAGTATACTGCAAATATAAAATATTATATTCGCCGTATCCGGCTAATAGACACTGCCTACTTTAAGCCATATGAATTCTGTGAAATTAATGATAAAAGGCTAGCACACCTTTTCAGCAAAATAATGAGTCAAATGAAGAAAATTTATAAACTCAAAAATAGTAACTGCCTGAAATCAGATATATGCAGGGGCAATAATTGATATAGGTAGTTGTCTTATTATAATAGAAAATGGGACAGTTGCATTGCATACATAGGTACTTATAAAAAAATAATGCAAGGTACATAAGGTAAAGTGGGGTAACTTTGGTCAAAATCGAGTCAATTCGACTTCTCCAACATATAACTTGTTATACATGGGGAATTCGTAAAAATGTTTCATGGAACTCATATGTCAAAAATGTCAGACAAATCGATTAAACACATCATTTCATAAGTAGCATGCAGATTTAACCTACCATTGATTGTTGAAAAGAGCTCACTTTTTGACCAATGTTACCCACCATGGTGGTCAACTTTGGTCGCCATTATAATTTCTGTTCAAGTTACTTTTTATGACAAGTAAAATCGTTATATCTAGCCACAGATAGAACGTAACAAAACAAATTTTGGATATGAGGTAACATAGCTATCGACCTTTATTGTCACAAAATTTCAGCTGAAAATGATGAATATCATCAACAGCAAAAAAGTTTTCGTAAATCTGCTCCCAGCTGTCCCTATGGTGGGTAACTTTGGTCAATTGACCTAAAAAAGTGCCTGACGTGAAAAATATTGTGTTATTCAGATACAGCAAGTTGAGAGGTACATGAAAATACCAATATGAATGAAAATAAAAATATCAATCGTTCAAAATTTATTAACGAAAAAAAATTAACGTGTCGACCAATGTTACCCACCAATGGGTAGGTAACATTGGTCGACACACAAAAATATCAGGTACCCTAAAACAATGATAAATGTGCATTTTCATGATCAAAATCCATGATATTAACCAAATTTAAAGGAAGATTATTTGTTATGAGTAACACAAACTTGACAAATAAAATTACCAGTGGGATCAAAATCATCAGCCAAAGAGTTACCACATATCCACCTATCACAGCACGCCCAATCTTTTTTGTACTTTTTCTTGTAAATTGTCCATTGAATACGGCAAATGGGACACACATTAGTGTTTCTAGCTTCTTTCAATTCTTTCAGTTGAGCACTGACTTCTGGTTCCATCAAAAATTGGCTAAGCGCATGACAAAGACGTTTTCTGGACTTTTTCGACTCGTTTTTTTCGCATGTACCATCTGAAGATACTTGGTGACACTGGCCATCATATGTCTCGATGGTGTAACCTCGTTGATGGCTGATGCCGACGATGTGGGCATTTCTGAAAATTTTAGATATCATTCCTCTGTAAATTTCGTAACAAAAGTACATACTTTCAAACGTTGAAGTCGATGACGGAAAAGACAAGGCCGATAAATTTTGTTGGACTACAATTGTTGTACTATTATCTGCAATAATTTAGTATTTAATCGCATATAAATGTTCAAAAGTGTCTACAAGGTACCGTTTGATAGTGGACTGAATAACAAAGAAGCCGATGTATTTTTGGACAAGTTCAGTTTCCCTAAAAACAAATTATCATTGAGTAATTTAGTGTGGTTTTAGGAAATATACTTACTGTCAGATTACTTTGTTTTGTAATGTTCCATGTGGAATATTGTAAGCACGAGCTGCTGTTCGAATTTTTGACCCGTTTCGAACGGCCTCGATAGCCTTTTCCAGATCTTCTGTTAAGTAATTAGTCAGATATTTGCGCGCATCAGGCTTTCTTTTGTAATGCCTGACCATATTGTGACGTACGTAATAGATGAAAATTATATACAGGATAAAATAATTCGTCTGAAAAAGAAGTAAGATCAAATTATTATAAGTAGAAAAATGTGTGGCACAAAAAATTTCAATTCGACCAAAGTTACCCGCCAGAATATAATGTGACCAAAGTTACCCGCCCTGACCAAAGTTTTTCGCCAACTGGCCAAAGTTTCCCGCTTTTGGACCGATTTTTCTGCTCGAAAATGGGTAGTTATTTTTTTATACAAAATAGAAAAGAGAAACTCTCTAAAGACACTTAATAGTTAGTGAAAGTTTTGAGTGCAGTGGATGAGTGAAACCCAAATTTTTTCAATTTGAAAATTTTCATTAAAAAAAATGGCAACTTTTTCGACCCGGCCACAAATTTCTCAATTTTATTTGGATTTCAATTTCCTTTCACAGTAACATGCACTGATCACTTGGACATTAGTGTGCCAAGTTGTATCTGCTTATCTTACAGAGAAAAAATTCGGCGATGTTTCAAGCGAAATTGACCAAAGTTACCCCGTGGCCAAAGTAACCCCACTTTACCTTACTATCACCTACGTATTTTCCAGTGTTTATGCATGGTACATCGATTCGATACTGTATAGGTAGATAGTTCAAACCATGAAGTAAATAGAAATGTTTTCCACAGGTAACATAAAAGGCTTTATCTGTGCTTTCCTATACCTCTAGTATGCTAAACATTAGGAAATATGCATTTTTTTACAGAATTTCCAAAAAACCTAAAAAATCAGACCAACCTAGGTTTTTTAATAAAACCTAAAAAACTTATGTTTGCCAGCCCTGCGCAGCAGTGTTTTTTTTTTGTGCCAAAACATGGTTTTTGGCATAAAAAAATTTGGAATGGCACAGAAAATTTTGGGCGTTTGTGCCAATTGGCACAAATTTTTTGACTAGTCGAATGCCGAATTTCTTTGATTTTTAGTCATTTTAGGGGCTGAAAACGCAATATTTTTTAGGCGCTTCGCGCCGAATCAATCTTACTTAAGTGTAATATTAGTCAAGTGTCAGGAACCTGAAAGAATTGTATTCGAATAGTAGATTTGTATGATCGCAACAAACTTCGAGATTGTCAATGATTGAAAAATGAATTAGTTAACTTCCACTGTTCGTTCAGTGTGATTGGAAATCGAAATTTTTATTTTTGGTGTTTGATTCGAACAGAAAAATTTACCTTGTTGGCACAATTTTTCAACCAAAAATTTACGCGACGTGACTTCCGTTCTAGTTTTTTTGAGGAAAAATCATTATGGACATACGTAATTTATTTACATCGGTGTTAAGAAGAAATCCGGAGCCGTAAATCAAAGAAAAATATAAAGTGCTTGAAAAATTATATGAATTCTCGCAGCATCTGATTTCTTTCCGAATCGTATAAACTGCTTTCTTCATCAGTTTTTCTTATCGCCCTCACGTGCTTAAGGTAAAATAGAGTTGGCACGATTTTTTATTCAAATTAGTGCGGCAAAAGTAACCTTTAGTTATGTTTTTATCAAACTTTTGGTATGACTTTTTAGTAATTTTCAGTATGTTTTTAGGCTGGAAAAAATTTTTTGTGCCACTTGGCACAAATGTCCGTGCACAAAAAAAAACGCTGCATCGCAGCAATTAAGCATTGTGGAAAGAGCACTAGCATCGATCTGATTGGTCGAAAAAATTTATCGAATTTTGGAATTTCGTTCTGACTAATTTTCTGGCTTTGGTTTAGGCATGGATTCGGACCCAGGGCAGTGGTTATTCAGCGCCCGGTGCTGAATATCCTCCCGTCTTAATTTTTTTTATTCAGCGCCCGGCGCTGAATAACCAAGCATGTTAATTTTTTTTTTGCAGCGCCGGGCGCTGAATAACATTTTATCATTACGTTGGTTATTCAGCGCCCGGTTCTATTATGTTGCAATATACTTCTCGCATTGCACCCGTAGAGTTTATGTTTCATCAAAATATGTGTTACATCATCCATAATGGGTTAATACGATGTGCGTACGCGTCAGATTCGGGTTAACCCCTCTGAACTGCGATCGAACTACGACTGGTCACTTGCAGTCGGTCCGGCTAAGAATGAATTTTGACAGCTTACAGTTGTTTACCATTACAATTGGATTTTTTCAAGTGATTTAGTGGTTAAGGAGTATGATTTTAATCTAATCTTCATTAGTTTCGTTGCAATATACAACGCCAGTCTATTTCTAAAAGCCAGACTTTAATATAACGTTTCTACTACTGTGACTATAACTCGCAAAGTCTTCACCCCTATTAGGTCTTTGGACTTTTGGTGGAGTCTCGAAAATGATTGAACACGAATTACAATCTGCTTAGAAATAAAGAACTGGCTAGTCAAAAACAGTTTCTCATCATACCTGTACTTGGGGGGACCCCCCCCCAACTCGGCCAACCCTATACCCAAAATCATTTCCCCCCCAACCCCCCCCCCAGTTTGGAAAAAAAAATTTTTTTTTCAAAAAAGTGTATGTTTTTTGGCCTTTTTGGGGAAAAATTTCGACTTTTTCCTACCCCCCCCCCCAAATTTCGGATTTACCCCCCCCCCCCCCCCCAACTGGTCGGAGGTCTTACAGGTATGTTTCTCATCAAGCATACGATTTTTATCATTCGGTGGGTGTACAGCGAAGCTTGAAAATCGTGAAACGAGTCATGGAAAAATTTAACAGGGCACACATTTCAAGTGGTGGCGATCTTTCTATTCATCAAGTTCTGCTAGCAGCAACCTATAAGTTCAACAGTGTTATTTTGCACTGTATTAGAAGGTCAAGAGTTCAGGATTACTTGCTTGTTCACTTGCACAAAACACTCCTAGAGTAGTTCTTTTTCAACAGGTTCAGGATTAACTTTATTCCATATATATTACCAACGAAGCAGATTACTTATAGTTTTTTCGCTTTTTGTGTTTTATATGTCTCGAATGCGAATATTTTGTTCACATGACGGAAACATTAGATTCTTGACAATCACATTAAGTAACCACTAGAAAAAATGGTCTAACAATCATATACATGGAAAATAGCTCAGCTGGCAACTACCAGACGGACTAGTTCTCGGCACCAGACAAGGGGCTAGATGTACCAACCGCATCCGAGCCTTTCTATTGATTCAGTGGCGTAAAAATTGACCTGTACCAAACTCTGCACCACAGAACAGATACACACTGCACCACAGAAAATAATAATGAACTGAACTAATTGAATGGCGTTTTCTCTTGCACCTACTTCTATTTATGGGTACCACTGAGCCTTTAGAAGAGTTCAGGGCACCTCTATAAAGGTTTTTCTTGCACCAAAATGTAGCGGTTCAGTGATACTTTATTGTGCAGATTTCCAATGGTCACATAGATAATTGTTTTCATGTACCCAAGCCAATGAGCTATAGAAATTTCACAATCCATGCACTAACAGCCAGAGTAGGTGTAGAGCAATGTTCGAAAAACAACTCACTATTTCCCACTTCGTTGGCCAATTTCAGATGCTCACGTTAGAAAACGCACCAATATTGTTTTTCTTGCGTCGATAATTAACATTTTCAGCTTTTTTAAACATTTTTCCCAAATAAGCATGATTTCGAAAAAACAGCGGATTTTCCAATCCCAAGAATTACAACATATATTCCTGCGCTAGGCGCCATAAAACTGTAATTTCGACTAATTGTATTTGTGCTTGACGCCACTGAGCATGTGAGAGGTACGACTCAACCACCGTACTTGTGAATTGTGAAAGTAGCCCCAGATCAAAAATTGTCAGGGCCAGTTTGATTGAAAAACTGGCTAACAGTACAGAGAAAAGAATTATGTTCAACATGATAATTTCATTTTTATTTTGTTCAAAAGTGTCCAGACTGTCCCATAGGGAGGGGTACGAGGGAGTATTACCCCTAACGGAAGTCCTAAGAATTGATCGCTGGGTGGCTAGTTTTGTCAAAACTGGTGCATTTATATTGGACATTTAGCTATACATTGCCGCCGCAAATTATTAAATTTACTATTATCTGAAAATCTGACCTTGGGAGCTCTTGATCTGAAATAAGCCCAACAATCAACTTTGATAGTATTTTGTCTATTTTCTTCGAAATAAATGTACTACAGCCGGTTTTCTAACCTGATTTGGCTTGGCAAAGACGGAGAGGATTTGAGAACCAACCGAATTTCTGTATGGACTGACTACAGATAAACCCATATTGTTTTTGCAAGTATATGGGATTGTTATGGTAGCATACTCTTTCATGTTAGAGTCATGCGCAGTGTTAGACAATGAGAGAAGTTCGTGCTGGTTGAAGAATCACGATTTTTGTGTGTGGCCAGATCTCTGATCTTCGGTTGTCTATCATCAATCCAAAATAAATGTGATTTTTACCGTTTTGCCCATTTCTAGCTCATTTTTTTTGTTATCCAGTTGGTTTACCGCAGTGTCTGGCTGATTGAAAATATCAGTACATCGCCCATGCCTAGTCATTTGCTACATGGTCATCTCAGTTCATTTTGACATACAATATTCAAAGCTCACACATGAAAATCCACAAAATTAAATTATCAAATTAAGCCTCTTCGTTGAACTTCAGCCTTGAGAATTATGTTGTTACGTCTTACAATCACTCATGTCAAAGTTTCATGAATACGGAAATCCATAGGCAACTACTAGAATAGTTCAGGAATCACTGGCATTGGCATACCAGTGCTTGTGGGAGGGCTGGGGGTACTTCCATCCCCAACTTGGTCGAACCCTATACCCATCGGGACCCCCACCCTCAACTTGGTCAACCCTATACCCAATCCCCCCCCCGCACACTTGAAAAAAGTGGCTTTTTGGGAAAATTTTCGAAATTTTTTGCGTTGTTTCGACCCCCACACCCAAATTTTGGGATATCCCTAACGGGTCGGATCTCTTACAGGTATAATCACTGGTGCAAGCGGTCCCTATTACTTTTGACTTTCGTTCACTAATATCGCTGATTAGGTTAGTATTTTCAGCATATAATGATTTAAGTCTCGATTACTGTAGTTATCGTCGCCGGGCGCTGAATAACCGTGTGTCATGCCACTGGTTATTCAGCGCCCGGCGCTGAATAAAAAAAATCATAATGCTTGGTTATGCAGCGCTGGGCGCTGAATAAAAAAAATAATGAAATACTGTTATAGAGCGCCGGGCGCTGCATAGCCCCTGCCTAGACACAGGTTTAGGCTTAGGCTTAGGCTTAGATTTTCGGTTAAGATGCAGTAAACTGCATTTTTCCGACCAATAAAATTAACGCAGTAAATTTTTCCAACCAATGAAATTGATGATGTGATTTTTTCGACCAATCATATCGATGCTAGTGCTCTGTCCATAATGCTTTGTTTCGCAGCACCGTTTTTCCCTCAAATGGGGTCTTTTGAGGAAAAAATTTCGAAATGAGGAAAAAAAATTTTGGATATGGTTCTCATTGTGGAAAAAATTTTGGGGAATTCAGAACCGAAAAGATGCGTATTGGTGGACTTGAAACGGTCAAAATCTCAAAATTTTCCGGCTCCAATCCACTTACTAATAAATGTTCAACAGTTTCTATCAATCGAGTCAGCTCGTCTCATTTTCTAATCGTTAACAGTCAGTTTTCGCCAAAAATAGCGATTTCTCATCAACTTTCTCAATTTTTTCTCTCGATGCTTGGAATTATTCGAACGTTTACGACCTGAACTTTTGCGTTAATTGAAGATCGAAATTTAAGATATCAATCTACTCCATGCCTGTAATTGGGGGGGGATCCCCACTCCTAACTTGGTTAACTCAAATGGACTTAACTCAAGTTTAAAATTGCTTTTTTCGACCTTTTTAGGGAAAATTTTCGAAATTTTTTCGACTTTTTTGGGGCCTTCCTCCCTAAAATTTTGGAAATGTTGGGACCCCCCCACCCCAAAATTTTGAGTTTACCCCCCCCCCCCCCCCCCGAACTTGTCGGACCTCTTACAGGTACTCTGTGATTTTAGAACCTCTGTTCACAAATATCTGTTGGAGAGATTTATTTTTCAGCGTTTATAAAAGTTCGAAACTTTTTCCGGCGCTTCGCGCCGGAATGGGAAGCAAATTACACTTCATCAGTTTGATTTCAATTTATTTCTCATCATTGCGAAGGTTAATTTTCTATCGTTTTAGAAGGTGAAAATCCAAAACTTCTTCCAGCGCCCCGCGCCGGATCAAGGACTGAATAAAATTAGATAATTCTATTGGGAACCACAAAAATGCTAATAGCCGATAAATCTATGAGAATTCTGTCGTTAAAATGCTTTATCTGCACCTGTAGAATACAATACAGAGTGCCCCATGGGGAGGGGTATGAGGGGGTATTACCCCTACCTAAAGTCCTTAAAAACGAGCACTGGCTGCCTAATTTAGAGACAAAATGACGTGTTTAGTGGACATTTAGCTAACGCCACCTCCGCAAATTTTCAATTTTACCCCTACCTGAAAAATCTGACCTTGGGGACCTTTGATACAATATATTCTTCATCAGCTCATTTTGACTAACAAACCAAGAATTTTCTCAATTTTTTTCCTCGTTTTTGCAGGTTTTTGACTTCTAATACATTAAAATGCTTGGGTATGCTCCTAAAATGCATAAAAAAGCATCCGTAGCCACATTATAAACGTTTTTAAAAGTGTGGAAAATTTTTGGGATATGAGGAAAAAAATTATGGGTCCGGTTCTCATGTGGAAACAATCTTCGAGGAAAAAACGGTGCATCGCAGTGTTTTTTTGTGCCAAAACATGGTCTTTGGTGCAAAAAAATTTGGAATGGCACGAGAAATTTTGAGCGTTTGGGCCAATTAGCATAAAATTTTTGGCTGTTCAAACATTAAGGTCCAAATTACTGAAAATGGGTTAAACGTGGGTAAGTAAAATGGCGGGTAAAATTGTAGGTAAATAAAAGTCGAGTAAAATCTCGGGTAGAATCGCAAGTAAAACTTCGGGTAAGATGGGTAGAATCACGGGTCAAATTTTAGGTAAAAGGCGGGTTAAATGGCGGCTTAAACATGGGTTACCACTCGAGATTCTACTTTTACCTTACCTACTATTATTTAACCCGCGTTCTGTATGCTGGGCCCTTTTCACGAACTTTTTACCCGACTTTTACTTTACCCACTTTCAGTAAGTTGGATCAAATCGACGGTGAAGAAAAATTACTTACAATTTTACCTGCCTTTAACCCGTCATTTTACCCACGATTTTATCCGAACTTTACTCGGCTTTAACCCGAGATTTTATTCGAGTTTTATTTACCTGAGATATTACTTGACTTTTATTTACCTAACGATTTTACCCGCCATTTAACTTTTTCTCTTACCCACGTTTAACCCACTTTCTGTAACTTGGGCGTAAATTTCCTTGATTTTTAGACGATGTAAGAGCCAAAAATGCAAAAAATTTCGGCGCTTCGCGCCGAGTCAAAGTCAATGGATGTAATATATGTATTATCTACTCGTATTTGACCCGAGCGCGAACGAGTTCTCTTCGAACAGTGTATCAGCATCGCTGAAGCAAAGTTTATAGGCTATAAATGAATGATGAATGGAAATAAATTCTGAATATTGTCTGTTCATTCAGTCACATTCGGATTTAAAACTGAAATTTACTTTTTGTGTTTGATTCATTCAAAAAAATTACCACAAACTGAAAACTGGTAAAGCAAAAACAAATATTAGGTTATATGGTTTCTCCAATAGATATATTAATGTCCGGAATCGACTTCCAAACGAAATTCTCAGTTCTTCCAATTTACACACATTCAAAATGAAAATTGCCAAAATTGATTTCTCGCGTTATCCTGTTACAAAAATGCAAACCTGCGCCTTCTTTTAATTGTCTTGAAATTGTTCCCTCATCCGCATACTCTTGTTTTTATATCTCTGTTTTTTGTCTTTAAATTAGTCATTCGAAACTGAAAAAATTATCTTTCACGTTTACTCATTTTTATTTCCTTATTCTCGTTTAGTTATTTTTTGTATTGTAATTTTGCAAGCACTTTGACAGCTAATCTTTTCATTTCATTCATTCATTAAAATAGAAAATTCGATATCGTTGATTATGGTACAATGTTGCGACCGGAAATTTACACAATTTTCGACTTTATTTTCTCTAGTCTTCACATTGTTGTTAATTATATATAATATATATTATAAGATTCGTAGTCGAAAATTATTCAATCAATTTAAGCTTCCTGAACAATTCTGGAGTTATTCAAATTTTCTCAGCATTCCATTTCTTTTCGAGTTCACTTGCACAGTTTTTTCTCTGAAAAATAGGTTGGGCACGATTTTTACAAAAAAATTTATGCGTTAAACGTTAACTTTTCATAAAAATTTTGGCCTAAAACCTTTCCGCAGTTTTCAGTATGTTTCTAGTGGAAAAAAATTTTTTTGTGCCATTGGAACAAATTTTTTTGGCCTCTTGTACCAATAGGCACAAATGTCCATGCACAAAAAAAAACGCTGGTCATCAGTCAGAGTTTTTTTGCACACAGCGACCAAATTTCGGCTTGTGCAACCTGACTGCTCTTTTGATTAGCTTATAGGGTTTTCTGTCCTGAGATGCATTTTTATGCGTTCTAAAATGAATAAAAGTAAAAATTTTCCGGCGTTTCGTGCCGGGTTCCAATTCATTTACAATTTTTTATTTTATTTTAGTGCGCGGCTATAAAATATCATTCTAGTTAGTGCTTATAGATTATAATTATCAATATATTGTGGATAAAGGTTTGATCCTGTATTGTTTTTTGACGAATTTGACGAAAACTAACATTTTTCTCGGTCATTTTCCCAAAATCTTTTTGTGATCTTCATAATAATTTTGACTTTCATATGATTAAACCATTTTAAGTGTAAGACAATGCTACAAATTCTTGGCGGTTGAAAGCTCCAAATTCTTAGTCGCTTGTCTAGTTTTTGAATTCTAGTTTGTCTGACCGAAAATTAATTAAATTCACTGATAAGTCAAACCTATTTGAAATAAAAGCTGGAAAGATTCATTTTTGAGCGTTCTAGAATACTGAAATTCAGAAAAGAAACTTTTTTACTGGTCAAAAATTCATTGATTTTTAGGCATTTATAGTATTACATTTTCTTTTTTTAAAAGAATATGTCTGCTTTATGGCCGCCCGAACGCGGTGGAATTTCTCTTCCAATGTATAATCGCAGCAAAGTTTTAGGTTGCCAATGACTGATTGAATAGAAATTATGAACTTACTATTTTAACAGTGGTATCGGGTCGGGATTTGGAACCTGATTTTGGTTTTTGGTCCATAGTTTTTACACACAGCAGCGGAATTTCCTGTTGGAAGTAGATATGCTAACGGCCGGCCGCGCCTGATATAACAGAGTGATTATTATACCCATGACCGGCGCTCGAAGCGCCGGAAAATTTTGACTTTTTGACGTTTTAAAATCCACCAAAACGCATCTTTTCGATTTTGATTTCACAAAATTTTTTTCCACAATGAGAATCGTACTCAACTTTTTTTCTCCATTTCCCAATTTTTTTCCTCAAGAGATCCCATTTGAGGAAAAAAGGTGGTTCTAATGCAGATTTTTCCAAGAAAATAATCCTATGGGCACCGTTTTTCCTTAAGTGGTGGTGTTGTTTACGCAAAGATTCATTCTTCCACCGTTTTAAAATAGAAAAACCCGATTTTTTTTCTACGCGCCGGAATGAGGAGCAAATTACAATCGTTCTGATTTTAATTTACATTTAAATTTTGCGGAGATTCATTATGCCAAGTTTTACAATGTAAAAACAAATCTTCATAATGTTTCGTCTTCTGGATAAAGTTTCCTCGATTTTGCGAGTTTTTGTTCAACACAATAATGCTAAATATTTTCCGGTGCAAAGCGCCAGAATAATGTTTCATTGTTGCTTTGAGTTCCCCAATTCGACTCAGTTCAACGCAAGTTAGATTTTATTATAAAAAACGGAATTTGTTATTCCAATTTATCTAGTACCCTCATGCTCTCATTCTCATATTTATGCCTGCGGCAAATTACATTTTGAATTTATTTCAAGTTTCAATATTTTTCCGTCAATTTTTTTGAACGTCGAATCGAACTAGTTATATGTTCAGTATTTCTGTAGTATGTCAGTCAAATGTCGAACGGTGTTTTTTATTCATCAATTTTTGCTATCCACAAAACAAGAAACGTGCAGATTTATTTTGAAGCTTTCAAAAACTCACGTTTTAAAATTTTAGGTATTTTCTATCACATCCACAAAACTATTAATATGTAGGTAGTAATATTTCACCTTGTATCAACAATCACGAATTTGTCGTGTTTCTTAAATTTTTGAATTATGTAACCTGCATTTCCGATTAGTTTTTTTGCCCATTTTACTTTTCAATTTTCAGATATCTATCGGCGAACAATTTCTTATTTATCATGACGGTCAACCAAGTTTTCAGATTACTTTACGGCCAAAGTAAATAGTATATTCGCGCCCTTTTCCCACGTAAATACACGTTCTAACGTTTTTAAATTTAGTTTTGAGCCGTCAATCAAACGTTTGCGTCGCCGGCCGTTGCTTATCTTCCTGTGCGAAATTTTCTTCCATTTCGACGAATCAAATCGCTACGCAAAGGCGGAACAAATGCGCCAAATCTACGCCTCTATTTTTAATGCCCGTTCGTAATTATGCCGGTCCGGCTGGCGTGAAACAGGTTTATAAAAGAAATAAACCGCACGTTAACGTCGGTACTATCGGCCACGTCGATCACGGAAAAACGACTTTAACATCGGCTATAACTAAAGGTAGCTACAAAAAAGTTGACTTCGGATGACTTTGAGATTTTGAATCATAACATGTAATGGAACCCCGAGGTCTAAGGGGAGCGTCAGGCGACTTTTTTGGGGACGGGTGTCACTGATTCCCCAAAATTTTGGGGAAAGGTGGTTTCTGAAAAAAGAAAAACTTGATTTTTTCACCAAATATTTTCGAAAAGTAGTAATTTTTGTATTAAAAACTGTGAAAAATGTATTTATGGCTTGAAGCTCCGAGAAAATTTACATTTTTGAGCATTTTTTGTTCGAAGATTGACAATTTTCATCAAGAAATGTCCGTGATTCAGTATTTTCCCGACCAACGTTTCCTTATGGCTACCATATGATAAGTCATAGGATTGACAAATCATGTGGGGGGGATTTCTATGGTACTCCCCCGATTACATGTATGTTTTGAATCAACAAAAAATGAACATGGATAATCACTTGTTCCATAATTTGTATTTTAAAATGAAAAACATTTCGATTTTCGTTTTTTTCTAGTTTTGGCCGAAAGAAAGCACGCGAAATTTTTGAAATACGAACAAATCGACAATTGTCCCGAAGAACAACAACGCGGCGTTACTATTCAAGCTTTTCATTTGGATTACGAAACGGATAAACGCCATTACGGTCACGTAGATTGCCCCGGACACGCCGATTACATCAAAGTACTCACACTTCGGTCGATCACTTGACTTTTTTGTGGAGGAACCAAGTAGAATTGTATTTGTTAAGCAAAACCTGAAAATTTTCGTTAAATTTCGATCAAGTAACAATTTTTCACACCAAATTCGCGTTTTCGCTAAGAAATCTGACTAAAGCTTTCTTCACATGGCGCGAAACTATAATCAAAAAGTTTTTATGCAGAAAATAATTTAATGCATATTTATGTATAGATTCATTTTTCTTGTTCTAGAATATGATTACTGGCGCTGCTCAACTGGACGGAGCGATTTTGGTGGTTGCGGCCACTGAAGGCGCTATGCCTCAGACGAGGGAGCATTTAATTCTGGCCAAACAGGTTTGTGACCAATTTGATTCATTAGATGTATATAGAATAATATGAGAGCTCAGAAGCCGGGGATCAGCCGTCTTCCTTATGGATGGAATTATTTGAGTCGACCAACATTTATTTAGGTTTTTGTATAAGAAGAGAAGGTTAGAAAGTTTTGCCTCAATACTGGGGTAACTGTTCAAGTTCCCCTCATAAATTGCATTTGCGAAACGCCGGAAAATTTACATTTTCATTTTTTCATCTCAAAGGTGAGAACTTCTTACCCCTGCCGTGCGATCTCATACGCGTATTTAGGGATAAGTGCAGATTTGCCTTACATAATCTCCATTCTTTTGATAAAAAAACTAAAAAATGTCAATTTTTGGTAGAATATTGTCATTTTTAAACTAAACTCGGTCAAAAATGTATTTTTTATGTGCCTGGTGCCATCAATACGCATCTTTATGGTTAAGATGAAAATTTATGTTACTTTTTAGTTTTTTTATTTCCTGCTCATAATTATCTTAACACTTTACTAATACGAAGTTTTGTTTTACCATATAAAGAGAGATGTTGGCAAATGAGTTAAACGTCATTAGGAATTGAAAAAATGTACGTTTTCCGACAAGCCCTCACAAAGTTTAAAGATTTACCATAATTTTCCATGTCGGAAGAATAAACAGCTTTGGAAATTCCAGGTCCTTGGAAAGTTCCTACTTGATATTAGACGTCCCCAAGCTTAAATGCTGTTGTAGTGTGGCAAAATTTCCAATAATTAACACGTCATTTGTTCCCAAAATCAGGCAATCATCAATTTTTAGGTCTTTAGATGAGGGTAATACCCCTTCATACCCCTCACTACGGGATAGTCTGCTTGATGTTCATGAACAGAAAAAATTTGATGCTTGTTTTAAACTCGATTATTTTTGGAGCTGAAAGCTTTCGGAAAGGGGTGGAAAGCATTGATTTTCTTGCAAAAATTGGAATTAACTGTGATGTCGGTTTACCTACTAAAAAACTTACATACATTTAAGGGAACTCCGATGTCTGGAGAATCTCGCACCTTTCTTCGGGCAGGGGGTAACCGAATCTTCAAAATCCAGGGGAGGGATCCCTGGAAGAAAGTTTGATTTTTTTCGTCGAAAAAACCCAAATCGGTTCAAAATATAGTAATTTTGTCTTAAAGAGCCCTTAAAAAATATATTCATGGCGCTAAACGCCGAGCAAATTACATTGTTGAACATTTTTCGCTCAATTGAAATTTTTCATCAAAGAATTGACATTTTTTAGTACTTTCCTGACTAAGAGTGGCGAGCCATAAGATTATCAAATCCTGTATAGGACTTGCCAAGTGGCTAGTCATATGGCCGAATAATTACAGTTCGCGCTGTGCAGTGATTTTGCTTTCCGAACTTCTATGCTTACTATTACTAAAAATATCTGTAAAAAAAATATATCTGACCGTACGAGTTAATCAAGACCTCAAAAAATGTCATTCATTATCGTTCCAAATTTTCACTCTAATTTTTTATAAATTTTTTCTCTAGATCGGTTTGTCTAAAATCGTCGTCTTTTTGAACAAAGTCGACGCCGCCGACAAAGAAATGGTCGAATTGGTCGAAGAAGAAGTTCGCGATTTATTGCGCGAGTACGGCTACGACGGTGATAACACGCCCGTCATCGCTGGATCGGCTATCGCAGCTTTAGAAGTATGTGTTAGGGAGATTTTTCAAAATTTTTTTGAAAATTTTCTGGTTTTTTATTACTCTACATTTTTGAACTTGTTTCTTGATAAGTTTCTTGAAATTTTCTCAATTCAGGGCGTCAAACCCGAAATCGGTCACGATTCCATCGTCAAATTACTGAACGCAGTCGACGAATGGATCCCCATACCGCCCAGAGACAAAGATCAATCGGCTATGTTCCCCGTCGAACATGTCTACAGTATCAAAGGTGAAATTATATCTTTACACAGAATTGATGCTCGTTGATAAACAAGTTTTTCTGGCCGTGCGCTTACAACTGATAGTAAAAAAGTAAAAAATTTTATGTCAGGACGCGGAACGGTGGTCACTGGTCGTCTCGAACGCGGCGTAATGAAAAAAGGCGACGTTCTACAAACCATCGGATTCGGAATAGACAGAAAGCCCAATATTTCTGGTAGGATTAACGCATAATTTTCTGAAATTATTTTGTGAAAATCGCGCAAAGTTTTGCAACTTCCTTCTTTTGTTATGAATTTTTAAAAAATAATTTTTTTTAGGCGTCGAAACTTACCACAAAACCGTCGATTTGGCCGAAGCGGGCGATCAATTGGGTCTTTTGTTGAAAGGCGTCGACAAAGACGAAATGAGGCGGGGTTTAGTTTTGGTTCCGGCCTCGGCTGGTATGAAACCAATTTCTCGAGTTGAAGCCAAAGTAATTTTAAAAAAATGACTTTTTCCGGATGTTGCATTGAAATTCGATACTTTTTAAGCTATATATGCTGAAACCGGAAGAAGGAGGTCAAGTAACGCCGCTGGCCAACTTCCACACAATACAAATTTTCTCGTACACGTTCGATTTTATGGGAATGTTGCAAATTCAAGACAAAGATCTTATCATGCCCGGAGAAGATGCGATGTACGAAAAATATTTTTGTACCTACATATTTTCACTTTCTTTATGTTTCATTTTTAGGATTTACATTAATTTCGCGAAAGGATTGTTTTTCGAACCGCAACAGCGATTTACATTCAGAAAAGATGGTAAATTGGAGTGATTTTTTTCAATTCAACAACATTGTAGAATAATTGAGCAAAAAAGTAGTTGCTGTTGGCAGGGCCGTAGCCAGGAATTTTTTAAGGACGGAAATTGCGGAGAAAATTTTCAGGTTTTTACATACTAAAAGGCTAGAAAATGAATCTCCTTAACAATGAAAATGAATCTTCATAATGATGAAAATAAATTAGGATCGAACTAATAGATTTCGGTACGTAGCGCTGGGACATTTTTCGAATTTTTGTGTTCCAAAATGCTGGAAGATAAATATTCGCAACAATTATTTGTTGGATAGAAGCTCTAAGTCAACAGTCTTAGAATCAAGTTATATTTGTTATTCAATGCGGATGGCGAAGGTTCACTTTTCAAAATTTGGAAAATTCCAAACGAAGCGAAAGAATCAAATTTTAAAAAAAGTGATGAAAAATCTCAATCATCAGCAAAATATTGCCTCTTAATTAGTAAAAAATCAGATGAATTAATTCAATTGCTGAGAACTGTTGCAGGTTAATTAGTTAGTTTAAGTAAATATGCTAACGGCTTCGTCTGATAGAAAACGAAGACTATTATACTCTTGAATTAGGATTCTCACGAAAGTCAGAAAAATTTATTAATGCTCTCTGAACAGAATAATGTGATTGAATTATGGGAAATTAATTTATTAACTAATGCGAATTATGTGAAATAAGCGAAAAAAATTTTAGTAATTATAGTTTCTAGTTGGTCGAAAGGCTGCGAGTTGATAGGTCACAATCTGCATAGTATTCAAGATGTCAGCAATTGAGCAAGCTGAATTGCCTCTGAGCGAGTTGCAGTTGAGTGATTTGGAATAGCCCATCATGTTTTTCGTGTTGGATAAAGTCTGTGTCACTACCCTCGCGAATTTTCAACTTTACCCCTACCTAAAAAATGTGACTTTGGAGACCTCTGTCTGTATTTCAAATCCTGATGGACTGTGTAAATACAAGGTCATTGTCCTGGTCAATGAATCGCAACGATACATGAAGTGTAAATATATTTTCAAGGTCTGAAATGGATGATGATTTATTGGAAAGCACACCTGTAATTCGGGGGATGGAGGGACCCACAACTTGGTCTAACCCTATACCCAAATGCTAGAACCGCCCCCCTCCAACTTGGTCAACCCTATACCCAACCCTCCCCAAGCTCAAACAATTTGCCAAAATGACTTTTTTGCCCTTTTTAGCAAAATTTTTCGACTTTTTGGGGGGTTTCTTTCGATCCCACGCCAAATTTTCGAAATTTGGGGACCTCCACCCCGAAATCTTGGGTTTACCTACCCCCAATTAGTCGGGCCTCTTACAGGTATAATGAAAAGGTATGTGTCACTGTCTGGGATGTGTGGTATACCTTCCAAAATGGACATTTGTTTGTCTTTGTGGTTGATGTCTGTTTGAGTTCTGTGGCAAGGGCCAATATAGGAATGATTTTTCTGGGGATGCTTGGCTGTTTCCTTTTGTCATTCTGGAGTGTCACAATTTCTTGACGGAAAAAGTTGAAAATTTTTATTGAAAAATGAAAAATTTTCTCTTTAAAATCCTTGGATTGTCATTGAATTTCATTTTCAAAAGGGCGCATGAACCCTGTTACATACAGGGTGAGCCAGAAAAAAGGCGACCGGTGCTGACTTTCATAACTTTCGAATGGAGGAAGTTTTTATAATGCGGGTTGCTGCATTAGATCCCCTGTTTGTCTCTATTGTAATGGCCAAATTTTATGCTCCTAGCATTTGTGACTTCTGTACAAACGGAAATTTAGTAAAAGTGATCATTTTTCAATAAGTAATAGTCGTGAAATCTAGTAGAAGTTGTCCTATGGTGAAAAAGTTTTATAAAGCTGTTTACACACAATAATAGTCGAAGAATCACCCAGATTTGTAATTTACGTGTAATTTAAAGTCATTAACTTCTTGTTTCAATGTGGACAAAATTTTGCCAAAATCAAGTGCTTTTGTTTTGAAACTGGAAAAAAGCAAAATCAAATTGACCAGATCGAAAAACGATCAAAAATATTGGTGAAACAGAAAGTAGGACTCACTAAAACGGCTTTCTTGTAGTTTTCAACTGTTAGTATAGTCTTTATGGTTGGATCTATTTTACTTTTTCTGTCGTGAAACATGTTGATTTCTCTCCATTTTTGAAAATTTTTTTGCAATTTAGTATTTTTGACTATAGTCAGTCAATATTTGAGCAATCTGGCTGAAACTTTTCAGTTTTTATTCCAGATGTTTTATCCATCGACGGTAGCAAACCACATTAAAAAAATGCCAGACATTTGAAATCTTTCGAAGTCAGTACCGGTCGATTTTTTCGGCCCACTTTATATAATTTAGATTTTTATATAGGAAGAGAAGGACTGATTTTTAGCAGAGTATAGTCCGAAAAATAGTGTAGAATAGAAAGTTATATAAATTTCAGATTTTCGAAAAATTATCCTATGAATTGTCAGTATTGTACGTTTTTGTTGTTGTTGTTGTTTAATTATTTCTCATTTCTTCTCAACTTCAAGCTTTTTATGTAAAAAATGTTCTACAACACAGACTTTTTGTCCTTTTTGATTCATTCCCATCCCCAGACGGTTTTGTTTATTTTCTTTTTCGTTTTACTTCCATTTTTTCAATACTCTGAGTTATATTTTATAAATTTTTCATTAGTGTACATTTCTAGTTAAAATAGCTCCCTGGATCATTCAAACATTTTCCAAAATTCAAAATTTTCATCTTCAGGAAAAACTATCGCTACTGGCATCGTCACCCAGTGTATAGAAAACGCTCCACAAGAAATTACCGACTCACGTTTAAGGAAAAAATTGATCAAAGCCGAAATGGAGAAATTGGGTTTCAATCCGTATGGCGAAGGAGCCGAAGCCAGATATAAACCGGAATATAAGGAACAACGGGAAATGCCGGTCGCCTCCGTTAACAAATGAGCCATCCTTTGAAGTACCTTAAACTGGGTTTTTCTTGTTTATAAAAAAATGAGATGTTGTTTTCTTTTTTTTGTTTTACAAATCTATGTTGTTTAGCTTCAAAAAATAAAAGTCCATAAACATTTTAGATTGTTCCTAATCGCGAAAGTCGAAAATTTTAGACAAAAGTCTATAAGAACTTAATTTACCTTTTGTTTACTTTTGGTGGTCAGAATTTGGAACGATTTTTGCAGCTTCAGTGTTGATAATTCGAAAATAGCTAGGTTTTAAAACGTGTTTTTCCAGTCAGTTTTCCATTCACGTTTATTCATCTGAAATTTCATTCGGATGTTTTTTGTTTAAAATGTCATTTTGCACGTTTTTTGTCTTGAATTGGTGAAATTTTGGTACCCCATTAGAGCGATTTTGAATGCACAAATTTAATAAAGGTGATCAGCATGTCTATAATCGGAAATTTTTGACAACTAGATATTTATTAGGATGTGGTTTTTTGCGAACGTCAGAAAATGCACATACAGACCAAATGATGTAAGGAATAGTGTTATGTGATTGATATATCATATCCAAGTTTTATACATCAATGTGTTTAAGTATCAAAATTTCAATATCAACAATAGTCATGATATTAAGTATCAATATCAAACTAAAAATCAATCTTCGATATTTTAATATCACACTGATTTTCTCGAATTCATTATGGTGATGTAATATTCATTTTTCAAGTATTCGTTCATCATACTTGCAAATAAAGTTCTAGTAGAAAAGCGAAATTTTTAAATTGAAAAATTAGCTAATATTTGAACATGGCTAAAAACTTCTGTTTGCATCTCTCTTTTACAAGAGCTTGCATTTTTAGAAATTTTTTTGTTCCAAAATTCTTGTCAATTCACATCGCATTTTGTGTTTTTTGTTGTTTTTTAAATAGCTATTCAATATCTATTCACTTCATTCTTTTTCTTTCTCTTGTCGGTGTTTCAATTTATCACATTCCTTTTCTCATTCATTCATTTTTTCTTGTCTTCACATCAAACACGAAACCTTAAAACTTTAAAAAATGTGTTCACGGTGCCGAGTGCCAAGAAAATTGATGATTCTGGCATTTTTCATCAAAAAATTTACATTTTGCAGTATTTTTCTGACCGCAACTACGGGAATGCGTATGATTAACCACAGGGCTGGCATAACTCGTGGGAGTATCGTTCAATATATGTCATATGGTCAACGATTTCTTGGGGGATCACCCATGGCACTTGCCCCCACCAATTACATCATAGGTAGCGCGACAGCGTCAACCTATAATATACTTGGCCCCCAAATTTCATGCCCCCTCCCTCTAGAGCCAAAACGGTAAGAGCTAGAACCTTCGGGTTTTTTTCATAATTTCGGGCATAGAGGCAAACTACGGGGTGCCTTTTGTCATTTCGCCTCTACCTGCAAATGGTGCTCGGCGGGGTCCCAAAAACATGCAAAAACGCACTTTTTAAGGGCCCCCAGTTCCACCATGCCCAGCTATGGGTGTGCCATATCTAATCTCCGTACTTCGGCCTAAGCATCTTCGGGGTGCAATCTCAAACGCGATTTTTTATTTTTTTGAAATATGGCCTCAATTCAATTATATGGTTGTCCAAAGTCCCGGAAACCGCGAAATTAGACGATTTTGTTATATAAACCTGGGGCTTCAAAAAAAAAATTTTTTTTGCAGCATTATGCACTACGGTGCCCTCCTGATTGAACCGGTAGGGTTATTGTGATTTTTGGTTCAAGGCTTTTCGACTGGAGCGAATTCAATGGACCCAGTCACTTTACTCCAGGTGCAAACCAGCATATTTTCTTGATTTTTTTCTGTTGAAGGAGTTTTCGACCACGGGAAATTTAACGAATGCGATCACTTTACACAAAAAATTATCCCGGATGTAACCAAACATTATTTTCGTGATTTTTTGATGGAAGGGGTTTTGAACCACCGAAACGACTTCAATGGATGTAGTCACTTTACAGAAAAATCATCATTAATGTAAATGAAGGTAATTCCATGACTTTTTGGAGGAAGGGTTTTTGACTACAGAGAATTCAATGGATGCGTCACTTTACACAAAAAACTATCTGGGATTTAAACAAGCCTGTTTTCGTGATTTTTTTGCGGGAGTGGTTTTCGACCACGGGGAATTTAATGAACGTGATCACTTTACACAGAAAACATATTGATAGTATACAAATGTATTTCTGCGATTTTTAGAGGATGAGGGTTCTGACCATGGGGAATTCAATGGACACAGTCACTTCAAACAAAAAATTGTTCTGTGTGTAAACAAAGGTATTTCTGCGGTTTTTGAGTTGACGGGTTCCTGATCATGGGGAAATCAACAGAAATGCTCACTTTACAGTATGCTTACAATGTGTTAAGTTCTATGCGGTTTAAACATCTTTTACTTTCACTGAAAGTGAGAATTCGTAGCTTTAAAATATAGTTTCTTATTCTTTACTTTGATGTGAAAATGACCAAATTCAAGACTTCAGAGTGCTTCTACGAAGGTTTTCATGCATGGCTGAGGCCGACTAAAAAGAGGTGGACTAGTTTATTAGAAAAATGGCCCGATGGGGCAGAAAAAAGAAGATTATACTTGCTTGAATAGTTGCCAAGCTAGAAAAAGAAATGGACTAGATTTTTGGGAACTTGGGTTAAAGTTGGAACTCAAAAAAAAGTTTTCCATGTCTGTGAAAAAGTATACTCTACAGCTCAGTGCATCAACACACTCTCCAACCAAACATGTGCATCTCCGAAATTTTTTGGAGAGTACACGGATGGACGTTGGTTTTTTGGCGTTTTTTAAGACAAAATATTTCAAAAAAGTTGACCAAAAAATTTTTTTTTCGTAACAAATTTTCCAGTTTCAAAAGCCTTGGGATAGTTTGCATGTCCTCCCTCACACATGAGTGCTTCTATGTGTTTTTGCTAAATTTAGTGTCAATAAGACAGGAATCAACACTGAGAAGGTGACACATGAAATCCCACTCAGTTTTTTTAGAAAATGCTACAGCACAAAGTCTTCTTAGAACTAAATCGATTGTGTAAGATGTGTGTAATTCACTCATTTTATTTAACATATCCTATGGCATTCACTCCGTAAGTAACCAAGGCCCAGTTGCACTAAAAGGGTTTAAGCTCGAGCTCAAGAAGTCCCGAACAAAAAGACGACTCAGTTTGATTTCAAGTTCGGTATAATTTGAATGTCATCGGGACTATAACCTGCTTAATGTCGAGATTATAACTATAATATGTCTCCCTCACTATTTTTCAACTAGTGTGAGAGGCAGAAGTTTTGAATTGGTCGGGAGTTAGAATGCTATTGGTTTACCATTTTTTTACATTTGAAGTCATGTGCATATAAATTTTATACAGAAAAATTTCACTGTAGTTGTGTAACGTACCTGCTAAAGCAGTACTGTAAATATGTAGCATACTGTATGTGATAGACATTTATTAGATATTATTTTATTTTCGCATTTTATCGTCTCAAGGGGTGTCTGGGATTCACACCCAAACATTCCTCTAAAATTACGTGAAGTACTTTATTTTGATCCGTTCACACCCCGGTAGCCCAATTAAGATGCCCCAATTAATTTGCACAAACGGCAGCTGTTCCCCTAGAACCTACACTAAACTACACATTCCACAGCTACCGTAATCCCCCGTAAAAATCGTAAACAACACCTGCACACAGTAAAATACGTAGAAGCCCCCGCCAGACAGTAGTCTCAAGTGTAACGGTAGCGGCGGCCCCACAAAGCATGTGTATACAGAGAAACCGATACAGGAAGCATGCACAGAAGCACAGAGGTGTGGCCAAGCCTACCGTAGAAAGCAAGCGAAGCACGGAAAGCATACAGTACCAGGAAGGCATTAGAAAGGCGTAACTAAGAAAGCATAAAAAGCGTAGTAGGAAGCGACGATTGGCGGAAGAAGATGGACAGAAGCTCGACCTCCCGCGGCGCCCAGCGAGTGGCCAAAGACGTCGTATAAAAGAAGAAGCAAAGCTTGATTTAGTTAGTTATTATTTTGTGAATTTTGATCCGCGGCCGTTCGTTTTTATTTGCAAGCAACCATCTTCGAAAGCAATTAAACCGTGTCGTGTATTTTATTTGCAAGCAAACGCGCCGTCCGAATTGTGTATTGTCGACGTTCAAGCAACTGTCGATCATCCGTTGTTTTATTGTGACCGTACGCCCGCGCCCCCTTTGTTTCCGCCGTATCAACCGTTGGTTAGAGTAAAGTACCTCACACAAATCTGGTCATTACAGTTGATGCCAGGAGAAAGACATAACATTCAACTGCCAAGTACCTTAAAATAACCTCAAAATTCCAGGTGTAAGCTTGAACCGATAAAAAACAAAAAATATTGCATTTTTCCGTCTTTGATTTTGTTTTTAAATTTTAATTTGTATCCTTTTGATTTGCTGTCTTGAAATTAGTGTATTTTAACTTTGAAACCGTACATAATTGAGTTGAAGTGCGAATTAAAGTGATGCGCTGTTTTTAGATTTTGATTTTTACTATCGCCAGCTGACAACTGAGTTGTAATTTTTATAGGTGAGTTTAAACTTGACAATCAATATATTTTTCAGAGTGGTGATGAAAATTAAGCAGGTATATATTGTTGATTATATTTTTGCACATTACTGTAGCGCTCGACGCATCGCGCACAAAAAAGATACGATTCACATTAAATTATATTGAGCGAAGAAGCGCAGCGTTTCATACCAGCGTTTTTTTTTGTGCACGGACATTTGTGCCAATTGGCTCAAGAGGCCAAAAAAATTTGTGCCACTGGCACAAAAAAAATTTTTTTACTAGAAATATACTGAAAACTGCGGAAAAAATGTTATGCCAAAAGTTTGATAAAAGCCCGTTTAAAACTCATCATTTTTTTGGACAAATCGTGCGCAACCTATTTTTCAGCTAAACCATGTCAGTCAGATAAAAAAAAAAACTGTGCAAGAAAATGGTTCATGACGACTCTAAAAAACAAATGGAATGCTGACACAATTTAAATAACTCCAGATGTTCAACGAGTTCAAATCGATTCGATTTTTGACAACGAATAGGCCTATGAATTATCTATTAGAGAAAATAAAGTCGAAAATTGTGTAAATTCTTGGTTGAAATATTGTACCATTACCAACGATATCGATTTTTCTATTTGAATCAATCAAACACAAAAAGTAAAAATTTCAGTTTTGAATACGATCAATTAACAGAGAATATCAAGAACTTCTTCTCATTCATCAGTCATTGACAGCCTATAAAGTTTGCTGCAACGATACTACTGTTCGAAGAGAAATCGTTCGCGTTGGGGTCAAATATATATGAATAGGAAATATTATTCAT